>JAHREE010000340.1:3188209-3395285 GCA_033628505.1 Tringa tobata
GATATTAAGGGTTTACCTTTCCAGATACTCCCATTTTTTTTCCTTTTTTCTTTTTTTTTTTTTAATTTAAAATGATCCTTGACTGGCTCAAGTGAATAATCAGAGACATTCCTGCTGCAGTGTATGAAACAGAATGACAGCCTGAGATTGCCTAGACAGAAGATAAATTGTCTGCAAATATTACCTGTGGCTTGTTCGCTGTAACGGAGACAGTGACCCCCAACACTTTGTATTGTTTTTCAATGGACCAGAGTGAGAATTACAAATGTGAATGCATTTGAAACTGCCATCTGCCATCTATCTACAGCTGGCCTACATCTATCTACAAGAACACAGAGACTGATGTGACATCCAGGAACATCACTGTGTTCCACAACGGCAGTGATCATGGCTGTATTATAAGACTTTGGAAGTAAAGGGAGAAGTGGGTCTAGGGAAGATGGGAATGGACAGACATAATAAAATAGACACAAATAGATTTGATCATGGTTGAGCTGGACAGTGTAATTATAACTGTTTTTCTTAGCGACTACTTACTGACAGTCTGCCACCCTAAATCTCTAGGCCTTTCAAGGACTATCATAACTACCTCTTTTATTTGTCCCCAGAACTTTTCCTACTCAGCAACACAGGATGATAAAGCATCATCATGGTTAAATAAGATCAAAGGAGTGGGTATTTACTGCTTGAGTTTTTACGAGACCTAAATAGAGCTCTGTGGTTTCTTTCATCTTCCTTAAAGTTGCTTAGCAACACAGCACCATCTGTTTTGTTTTTTTTTTTCTTTTTTCCTTTTGTCATGGAGTCCTTAATGTTATTTCTGATTCTTATAGGAAAAAAAATACACAGGTGCAAGGAAAGTTCCAGTTACTACAGTTTCTTTACATAACAGTTTTGTAGAGCTGTTGGACAAAAGAAAGTCGTTAGAGCAGTGCCACAATGAAAGACAGAAAGAGTCTTTACATTTTCTGACAATTACTGAGGTTGGTCCCTTTTGGAAGAAGGCACCCTTCAGCTAGCAGGGTGCTCACAAACAATGCTCTTTCCTTTATAGTAAAGCTTTTTGCCTACTGGCTGTTGCTGTGGTTAATAAATATTTCTTCACTATACTGAAAAAAAAAACCCATAGAGAAGAGGATGTACTACGGAGAAACTGTACAGAAATGGGATCTCCTGGGGACATGATAAAACATCCACACTGCTGGAGAATTTCCAAGACACAATTAAGTAAACTGGATACCCTGCTATGCACTTTGGGTTTTACAAGAAAGTGGAAGGAAACATGGGCATACACACTGTCCTCACCTGCTTTCATGAGAACACAGATAGGATTGCAGGCTCTTTCATATACTGTCTGGTCTCATTTCAAATTTAAAAAACCAAAAAAAAATAGAAAATATTTGGGGCTTTTTGGTGTATTCCTTTAGGTTTATAACTTTTCATCTTCATCTTTTTGAAAGTGCAGCGAAAGAGAATAAAAAATTTTGAGAGGCCAGTCTTTTCTATATGCATGAAGGGGTTCAAAAGGAGGGGCAGTAGTCCTTTCCACCCACCGAAATGCAGATGTTTTGCTTCCCAGTGGTTGAGTAATTGTTAAATCCAAGGTGACTGGCTGTTTAGCAGCCTACAGACCCGAGAGAGTACTGCTCCCTTCCAGACACCTGGGGATCACCCCATTCCACATCACCCTAGCCTACTGCTTTTTTCTAGTCCTGTGGGATGTTCCCACGTGTTTCAGTGTGCAAAAGAGCAATTTTTACATCATAGTTTGCAAAGACATAGTCTTGTTTCCATGATGCTACAGATACCTTTTATTCATAAAAGCAATACTGGATGAAACAAACAGTCAACATAGTCCATTGAAGAAACACAGAAGGCAAACGAATGCTTCTATGAAAAATACAACAACAAAATCTAAGGACCAACCCAGGTCTAAGTCTGTAACTGAGACTCTTCTTATTATAAAAACAGTTGCTTCCAAAGGACAGTTCAGCCCTCTCTGGCTACAGAAACAGCCTAGAGAGATCTATGCATGTGGAGAGATGGGCTTCAGCAGCCTAAGAGACAAGCTTTCTTGGATCAGAGTGACTTTTTTGCACTGATTTATGAAGCTACTACAGGATAAATTTTGTTCATTCCTTTAAATATATTCCTGTTTCCTTGTTTCCAAGTATGACTGCAAGGAAAAAAAATGGGAGAAAAAACCAAAACAAACCAAGAAACAATTATGCTTTTATGCATAAATACCTTATACAGTCTTTCAGGGAGTTTTGTGTATCTCAGACTCTTTATTATTATTATTATTGTTATTTAGTGATATATGAATTTATTCCAGTTCTCAGCCAAAATGTCACAACTAAACTAAACAAAACTACTATAACAAAAACTTGAAACTGGTAAAATCTCAAAACATTGTCATGAAGTATCAGAATTTCAAATTTAAGAGAAGGCAACTGTCCTTTCCCTCTGATCCACTGCTACGGTCTGAGGAGAAGAGGGAACAGGTACTCCTGTAGCTCATGCTACTCAATGGCATTCATGTAGCCATTCTTTAAACTCCTAATTAAGGCACATCGGCTAAGCATCACTGTGTGCAAAAGAATAAAAGAGAAGTCAACAAGAAACAAATCAAAACAAAAATGAAGAAAAAGCTGGCTTTTTCTAGAGTAATAACTGAAGACATGTAATATTGTGAACTAGGACAGAATTCCTTATGTTTTGTTATTATTATTTCCAGGAAAACAAATCTTTAATTAGTAAATTCCTGTAATTTCTGTAATTTGTTTTTGTAATTTTTTATTGTTCAGACCATGCTTCTTTCCATCATCTATTTCTCTTCATAATGTAAGTATCTCACAACCCTCCAAGGATAACAAAACCCTAGTATTTCTGGTTATAGATTCCTTACTTTTCATATTGACTACATATTAGTAACTCAAAGAAAACAGAAATATCAGTGAGTATTCACAGTTCCTTTCCATAGTTACTGAGGCTGTCCAGTGCTTGCCAGCTCAACCCTATTCACCACATCTCTGGGCCATGAAAAAGGAGCTGAGGCACAGGGCCAAAGCAGAATTTGCTAGTGCAAGACAATAGTGCAAATGCTCCTGCCCCACAAAACAGTTTGGCCAGATAGAAACTGAGTACTGGGAACAGGCCTTCCCCTACACTGATTCCCAAACTATTTCTGCAGATTATTTGGGAGAGTGTTAGTCAAAGGCAAAATTGTACGAGGGATCATTCTAGAACTTGTACAATACAGAGAAATCCTATTCCTAGGCCTGGGTACAATTTCTGGCAATTTTCTGTTACTGTTCAATTTACTATTATATATTCAGCTTTCAAATACTATGAACAAAAAGTAATCTGCCCAGTAACTGCTACCAATCCACACATCAGTGGACCATTTACTTTGCAGCAGGCTGTGGGAAAAATTTCACTGCTTTTCTCTCCCCTGCAGGCTCAAAAAAGATTTAATAGTAGCTGCTGAAGGCAGGTTCTAGATAGCTTCAGTAATTTTTTGAAGGCACCCTGTAGCACATTTAATCATACATTACTAGCTATTAATATATTAATAAGTATATTTAAAATTATGCTGTAAGACAATGAGACAAGAAAGCTTTGTACACTCGTTTACTGCTCCATGAGCTTTTTCATTGTGTCAGTCCTTCAGAACACTTGATGTCTTCCAGGATGACACTGAGCCCAACTTAATCAATTTAGAAGCCTAAAGCCCTATTGACTTTCAGTATGAATTAAGCACTGGTTAGTATGTTTCTCCATCATTCATCTTTTTCAGCAGTATACACCATAAGGGTTTGATCCTGTTTGCAATAAGCAGAACGGGGGGCAAAGGAGAACCTGAGCCTGCACTAGCAGGAAGGCTTCTTTATGGCTGCCATCTCCCCCCTTTCTACTAACCAGAATATTTCTCAAAGGCTAATGACTGGACTGGACTATAACAAAATGGTTCTGTACCAGCAGGGAGCAAGTGAAGCTGCCCTTACCCCAAGGGCATCGTAGAAATCATCAAATTCTTATTTGTTTCATTTTTGTTTCTAGTATATGGCCATTACTTTCAGGTCGGGGTCAGAACAAAACCTCCTCACGTTCCTTAACCTCTCTGTTTGCACCTCGCTTACTTACAAGGGCAAGAATGAACTATGCGGAGTCCCTACTTTTCTCCTTGATGCTCACACTGGAAAGAAGGGCCTGACATGTTTACTCCTACTCAGTACCTGAAACTCTATCTACAGCCTAGTCCGTGTGAGGAGGGTGTAGTCAATACCGCAATAAGATCTGCACTACACCAACCTTTCTCATAAACACCTGCAAGGGCTGTGTGATCAAAGCCAAACAGGGACATTTTAGACTTGGATAGCTAGGGTAAGAATGACTTTATACAGCTGTCCTAAATTAAAGCACCTAGGAAACGAAATCTGGTCATCAGCACCTTAACAAGAAGGTTGAAAAGTGATCCAATCATGGTTTCTTTTACTGGCTTTTACTCTCTCTATTGTGGCATCTGCCAGGTTTGTACCCATGGGCCTGAACGAAAGGCTCTTCACCCATGTATTGTTTATGTCTCCCAATACTTGATGAGGTCTCATGAATGTCAACCTAAGATATGTTCATGTTTAGCCACCAATTTAACTTTCTGCAACTTTCATTAAAAGTGGAGAGAATTCAATTTCATCAGTATTCTTCTCTAACAAGAAATTATTCCCTTTCTACAATTTTATAATCAGGTCTAATTTACGGATAAGCCTTGTTCTGCAATAATTTTTTACTCTCCCATGTTTTAGGGAAAACAAAATAATCAATGACATCTACTGTTTGCAATGTTTTCCCTTCAGATTTATCTGAGATCTGACTTCGCCCCTTACATTTCTTCTTAATTATTGGCAAACAGTAGTCCTGTAGCTGAGGAACTTTGTGATTCCTTGCAGGCTATAATACATCTAAATACTTAATTCAAGCTCTACATCTCTATTCAAATTTACTTTGCACTAAAAAGCAAAACTTGTCTCTGAAGAAAGTTATTAGATATATTAAGATACCCCTTCTTGCTTCAGAAAGGCCCACCACACTTCATACCGACTGATTTTTAAAAGTGTTTTCAAATTCAGACACAGCAGAAGAGGGAATAAGTTTTATATAAAGCATAATTTTAAATTCTGCCTTACAACTTCATGTTTATGACTTAACCGATACCCAAAACTGGCTAACTTATAAACAACAAGGGCCTCTATACCAAACTTATGCCTGCACAACTATGTGCTTTACTGGTTGGAACAATTTCCTTCAAAAAAATATAACAGCATACTAGCTGTAGAGCTAATTAAAAATAACACTTCTGAAAATCTTTAACTTATTTTAACTTTAAAAAATCCAACAATATTCAAGACAGCATTTTATTTAAGAATCAACAGCAATGGATGAACAACAAATTATAAATAATCTGGGCCTATTTAATGAATGCACTTCAGTTACTACAGTATAGTAACACAATCATATACCTTAAAGCTTGTGAGCAGAGCTGTTAGCAATTACCACACCACTCATCTGGTTCAAAGGAAGCTAAAGACGTGGTTCATGGAGGGATTTCCTTTGTAAGAGAAGAAAGAACCGACGAGGAGGTGCTACGTTCTAACTTGCTTCACCTACTGCGTGTAACCCTGGGGACACTTGCACATGTTGGTACAACGATTTCCTATGTGCAAATGTGAAGAATTGGGCCACAATTTTATAATACTCTGTGAACTGTTGGCTCTTCGCTGACTCCCTTTCACCTCTCTCTCACACTACTTGGTATAGAAAACATGATCGCTTTTCACTGATCACACTTCTAAACTCAGAAAGAAACATACAATCTCTTCCCTTCATCTCCTCAGATGCTTACATTGCCAGATAGAGAAGATACGCAATGAGCATCTAAAGTTACTTTCCTCCTCCTTGGATGCAGCAAGAAAACATCACCAGAAAGTGCTGGCTTGTGCCCAAGTGCCTCTCTCAGAACCTCCATGGCTCCATGGGCTTTCACACAGACCAAAGCAGGGATCTCCAGGTGAAATTCCCTTTGGATCTGACACACCAGCAGGAAAGCTGGAGGCTTCAGGGGGCAGCCTGAGGCATTCAAGTTGCCAAGGAGTCCTACTGTTCCCAGAAGTCATAAAACTGCAGAGAAGTTCACTTTCACTGAGCAGCCAGAATGCTCAACAGAGCTGCTAGGTTTGTGGGATACCTGCTGAAATATATTACTTAGGTTCATTTCAAGACAAAAGTATTTTTTTCAAGAACCCATGTCCTTCTGAAAGGGAAGCTCTGTCTTCTGCACAGATCTACTGCTTAGATTCTGAGGTAAAGAATGGACAGTGACTGTCAAATGATACCGGAATGATAAGCTATGACAAAATACTCATATTTAAGAAAAACATGTCAGTGACTTAAGGAACACAGATTTAAATTGTAACCATATATATACACACACATATATATGTATATACATATATATATGTAACCTAAATATATATACACATATATAAAGACACACACACGTATGTTTTACTATAGTAATATACATATGTAATATGTATATTGCCATAGTAATCCTTCAGGTTCACACTTGAATACAAGCCAAAAGCTCCAAGACTTCAATAATAAAATATGCAGCACTGTTATATATAGTTAATACAATAAAAGATGTATGAAAGCTTATTTCTAAATTTACTTGTTGATACTGGAAAGAACAAAGTCTCTCAGTCATTATCCTTTTTCTTCTCTGTCATTTCATACCTTGAATTCTTTCCTCCTATTCCAATTGCACTGTCTTTTCTTCATGTATTCTTCTACATCCTTCCTGTTTCTTTTTTCACAAAGCCTCTGAAAAGCTCAAAAGCCTCTGAATTTGGATGTCTGTTTTATGATGGGTGAGAGGTGACTGAAACCAAGATTTGTTTTCTTCCCCAAATGTCCAAGATACAACAATGATTTATAACCCAAAGTACTTTCTTGAAAATATATATTCTACTTGTAACCCTTTTTATAGAATCATAAAACAACTTCCAATGAAAGAGAAACTCAAGATTCCAAGAACAATCTTTATAGTCTACTTGAGATACCATCTAGTTTGGTGATCAGTCCTGAACCTTATTTGCTGGAGGCTCCACATTCAAAAGCTAGCACAGATTTAATGCCAGAAACCACCGTAATGAAAATGATATTTAAGTTTAAAAAAGACTAGGCCAGATTTCTCATGTCTTGCCAGATTTCTTATGTCTTTTTTTCTCTTATAAATTTACTGATTAGAATTACATTTTTACAATCAAAGTCTCACAAGTGAAAAAAGACATAGCTATTAATACTGTTGATGATAAACTGATTCACATCACTTGGGTATCTTATCCAAATCCACTTACATTATAAAGGTAAATTTGAGATGCATTTTATTCAAAACACAAAACAACCAAACTCACAAAAAACCCCAAATCAACTATTCCAAAATACAGCCTTGAAGATGAGTTATTTTATTTTCACATGATTCTCTCTTTTCAGTTGATTCTTACCTGGACAAGGCAAAATGTTGCATTCCTGGTACTCTAGAGATGGGCCGAGGCAAGGAAGTCCCCCGTACTTGGGCTCAGGGTTGCTGCAGACCCGTTTGCGATTTCGGATACCTCTACTGCAGTCACGACTGCACTGAGACCATGGAGACCAGGGCGACCAGGCACCATTGATGGTATGAGCAGAGTATCGTCCAGAACGCAAGAAATCCCCTGACAATCCTAATAAAATAAGTATTGGAAAAAAGCACTGAATTAAAACACATCTCACCCCAAAACAACCTTTTCTTCTTCAAATAGTAATATGATCAGGAGGGTTGGTCCTTTAGTCTCACAATCCAAACTCTACTTTTATGTCAAGAATCTCTTGCATAATAGAAATTTCATAATCACTTGTACAGACCTACAGTGAGGATGTGGATCCAACTCTTCAGTTAGAGCTTTACAGCTGCATTGACTGAACTAAAGTCAATTAACTCCACCTGAGGATCATAAAAAATATCTCTTGCACAGGACTTGTCATCAGAAAATCTCCCAGCCCGCTTCCAGTACTGCTTGCTGTGCCCAGAAGCTCATGAATGTCTTAGAAAGCAATGCACTGTACTTATCCTAACCACAGTCAGGCTTTAGATAGCGTATGGCAATAATTCCACAAAATCTCGTGAGACTGCCCTTTTATGGAGAGCAACATTTTGCCACTTCAAAAACCGGTTTATTTTCCACTGAGTTGAGTTGTTCTTAACCACATATAAGCTATAGAAATCAGCCTTTTGTAGACACATATGATAGAATACTTCCTAGTTAAAATAACCATCTGGCAAGTGGAAAATATCTTTTCTAAGTGAGTTTAGTATTGAGAAAAGGCATTAGATTAAACAGCAATGGAGACTGAAGTCCACTATTTATCAGTGAAAGGGGAACACACAGAATGTTGTTTACAGTGTACAACCAACATGGTTGGATGTAGCCCCTGGTGAAGTTCTAATAATTTGCAGTTAATTTGAGTATCTTTGTCACTTTCAGGCTTGTCTCTGCATGGAAGAAGACTCCCTCAACTCCCTTAGCACAACACCAAACTCACTCTTGAGCTGTAGCACTACCTCTAAGCATTGCCACTAAGCATCTCCAGCAACATTATTGGTATTTCCTACTGTTACCAAAGCAGTTCACCTTCCCCAGTGATAGTATCACTGGAAACTATGATCGATGGACCACTAACTGCTACTTTTATTACAAGAACTTAAGTTGTTGTGATGAGAGAAGGTCCTGAAAATGGTACTTAAAAGAGCAGATGATGTGGCTGCCTGACTACGCCAGAGCTTCAGTATCGCAAATGTAAGTCCAGATGAATGGTATCATCAACAGTGGAGAAATGCAGGGGATTGCTTGCAGCTTAAACGGCAGCACAAACTTTTGTTCTAAAGAAATTGTTTTATGCCCTACCCACGAGCACGGGCACTGTGGGAGTATCAAATGGAGCTAAAGAAACATAAGATGTACTGAATCACGTACTGGAAACAGCTGCAAGTAATACTGTGAAGAGACTGCCCAACAGGACTCCTGGACTGAACAGGACCAGTACTCTGGATAACTAGAACGCAGGAGCCCCTTATTCATGGTGTCCAGTACTGAAACTATTATGCCTTATTTCTTCCTGTGCTTATGGCATTAGTAATAATGCTTAAGTTCTGCCCTTTCATCCCAAAGTAGATGAGACTTTGCATATCTTTATTCAACACGATAACAACTGGTAATATTGGAATGATGATGCAGCAACACAGAAATACTTGTAAAAAGAAGCTAATGAAATTAATAAGAAAACAGCAGAACAGCAATATAAAAATGACTAAAAATGGGTAAAACCTCCTAGTGATTATAGAGGGTAACGACTTCTTTCCTGCTGAGCCGTATTCTATTACACAGATAATAAAAGCAGCATTTCAAGAAACATGACATACATTCAAATCCAGTAAGAAGAAAACACAGAGAAACAGTGTGGGAATTATGAACATAGGTTCACTTTCCAGCTCTGTAAGAGGGTTTTTTTTGCAATTTTTTATCACTTTGGTCATGGAAATGCCCAGCTTATGCATGCAGTGAGCTGTGAGACCAAAATAATAGTGTTTTTTTATAACTGCATTTCAAAGTAAGGTTTTTTCAGTTATTAAATTAACAGCAAAGCTAACAATGAAAAAAGTATTAGGCCAGATTGCTAGCCATTTTCTTCGAAAAACACTGCAGTGTTCATCACTTCATACCAACACTAGGATGTTCTGAAGACATTTTTGCAGTACAGGTGTAGCTTTCTCAGTTTTAAGGAAAATGTGTGACCTTATTTGCCATTATGACATTAGATTTCTTGTCATTTAAATTGGTGAGTGGGGAGGGGAATCTTCTAAGGGAAAGTTCTGCGGCACTTTAGCTCTGAAACGGAAAAATATTCTGAAGAATCTTTTTAGTGTGGAGTTTGGTCTGCAGCAAGTGTTCCCCTGTGTTTTCTTCTTTCTAAAGCATTAAAAAATTTATTACAAGGAGCAGCCTTTTCACAGTTTTACTCTAACTCATACAGTGTTTATAAAGGGGGTTTAGAATTTGCTCTTCAGACAGAAAATACACATTAAAAAATTAACATTTTGACACTCATGTGTCAAATTAAATAAATTAAAGAAAATCAGTTTATGTTCTGGAAATACAGTACTATTTATTCCTTGAACAACCTTATAACCTTCTACAATGAGTTGACTAGGTTCATGGATGAGGGGAGAACAGTGGATGTTACTTATCTCAACTTTGGTAAAGATTTTGATGCTGTCCCCCATAACTTCCTAATAGATGAGTCAACAAAGGATGGGCCAGATAAGTGGACAGCACAATGGATTGAAAATTTTCTGAACAACTGGGCCCAAAAGGTTGTGATCAGTCATGCAAAGTCCAGCTGCAGGAAAGTCACTAATGATGCATGCCAATGGCTGGTTCTGGGTCCAGTCCTGTTTGACACCATCATTAATAATCTGGACAAGTCTGATGATGACACAAAACTGGGAAGAGTGACTGATACATCAGAGGGTTGTCACACTTTGACTAGGCAGAGAGGAACCTCATGGAGTTCAACAAGGGGAAATACAAAGTCTTGTATCTGGGCAAGAAAAATGCCATGCAACAGTAGTTTGAGGCCAACCACATACAAAACAGCTCTGTAGAGAAGGATCTTGAGGTCCTGGTGAACAATAAGCTTACTGTGAGCCAGCAATGTGCCCTCGTGGTAAAGAAGGCCAACAGCTTCCTGGGCTACACTGGGAAGAGCCTTACCAGTAGGTTAAGGGAGGTAATTCTTCCCCTCTACTCAGCACTAGTGAGATCCCATATGGAGTTCTGGGCCCAGTTCTGGGGTGGATCGTGAAAGAAAGATATGGACTTACTGAAGTAAATCCAGGGTAGGGCCAAAGAATGATTTAGGGCTCAGAGTATCTTTCATATAAGAGGCTGAGAGAGCTGGGATTGTTCAACCTGGAGAAGAGAAGGCTCAAGGTGATCTCATTAATTTGTATAAATACCTGATGGGGGGAATAAAAAAGAGTGATCCAGGCTTTTTTTAGTAGTATCCACCAACAGGACAAGAGGCAATGGGCACAAATTAAAACACATAAAATTCCATCTGAACACAAAAACCCCACCTTTTTACTGTGTTCAAATACTGGAGCAGGTTGCCCTCAGAGGTTGTGTAGTCTCCGTTTATGGAGATACTGAAAATTTGACTTTACAAGGTCCTGAGCAACCAGTGCTAGGTGACCCTGATCAAGCAGGGCAACGGGACTAGATGATCTCAAGAAGTCCCTTTCAACCTAAACGATTCAGTGGTATTCAAGTACAATGAAAAAAAAAAAAAAAGCTTTACTTTTACCTGGACTCTTACAAAAACTAAACTTGATCCATTTATTCCACTGAGGAGGAGATTTGACTGATTATTCAAGACATGACTATTTTCCTATTATTCTTGCTTATCCATACTTTTTACATGTAAAATCTCCTTTGCTGATTGTATTCAGAAGTTATAGGAGAACACTGTAAAGAGATGGTTATAAATCTATGTTACAGATTATTTTAAGGATCCTTCTTGAGTACTGTAAGATTTTAGGCGTCAAAATGTGGGGAGAGAAACTAAGCAGGTGGTCTCTCTTTCAGATACATTAAAGAATAAGGAAGATTATTTCTTTCAAAAGATGGCAGGGCACAGAACGACTACCTCTCTGAACACAAAACTCTAAAGAGAACGTTTGTCAGTGACAGAAAACTCACTCTGTGTAAGTATCCCATCAATGCAGCCTCTACATTTCTACAAAAACTGTAATTATCTCCTTCATAGGCAATGCAAAAAAAGTATGACCTGAACAAAATGACTAGATATAAACAGCAGCAGATACAATATAAAATAGGTAGATACCAGAGAAGAAATCTAAGAGAAAAGAAGACATTGTTGAAAATTAATGAGACATCATTCTGTAACAAACCTCTTCAGTTTAAGGACCTTGTGCTTCTGAGGCATTTTCATTGTGTTACAACTCAGAACATGCAGTCTTTTTTAAATTTAAGTTGTTCAATATCCTTTATAGCTAATATTTAATAAAGGCTCCCCCCTAAACAAGTTTTTAGTATTAGGACATTGATACTTTCACATGGTATTTTAAAAAGGCCATATGGAGAATGGGTGAATTAAGAAGAGTCAGGGTTGTTCAGCCTGGAGAAGAGAAGGCTCTGGGGAGACCTTATTGCAGTCTTTCAGTACTTAAAGGGGACCTACAGGAAAGACGGGGACAAACTTTTTAGCAGGGCTTGTTGTGATGGGAGGATTTAGAATAGATGTAAGGAAGAAATAGAGGGAAGATTTAGAATAGATGTAAGGAAGAAATTTTTAACAATGAGGGTGGTGAAACATTGGAAAAGGTTGCCCAGAGAGGCAGTAGATGCCCCATCCCTGGAAACATTCCAGGCCAAGTTGGATGGGGCTCTGACCAATCTGACCTAGTTGAAGATGTTCCTGCTAATTGCAGGGGCATTTGGACTAGATGTCCTTTAAAAGTCCCTTCCAGCTCAAGCTGTTCTATGATTTGCCTAGCCCTGACTAGTACAGGAGAAAAAATCTGCCTTTTCAGGAGCCTGTAATGAGATTTTGATTGGCCTGATTCTTCTTGAAGACTGCAACATTCCCAGCCAAGGACAATTAATTTGCTTTAAAAGTGAGGCTCTAATAAAGCACATATATTTATAATAATTCTCTAGTCTAGCCTGTAGCTAAGGAATACAGCTCTAAATAAGACAGAAGTAGCAGTGACACCTGATAAATTATATTATTTGATTGATTTATGCCTTATGCCCTCCTGTTCAAATCTAACAAGGAAAATTCTATTATCCAAGCAGCCTAGACTTTGGGAAAAGACAATCTGGATCCAAAGTAACCTGAATCATTTCTAAATGACAGCATGAAACACTATTTAAAGTGCAGCAAGTAGCAAGGATTATGGAAGATTGTTTCAGTGTTGTCACTTTCTGAAGATACTCTGCAAGGTATTTGGCGATATCATTGAAGCATAAAACTTACGTACTTCCAGGCCTATATACCTATAAATTTATAAAAACGTAATAAACCTTCTTAAGTTACTTAATAAAATTTATGTATGCATATTGAGGATGTTATGTTATCATGAGAACTTTATTTCTTTTACCTAGCTTTTCTGGGTTTAAATATTTAATCCCAAAGCTCCAGTGAAGACTTGTTGTTTGTCAATCAAACTTGAATTTGTCATCAAATTCAGTTTAACTTCCAGAATTCATTTTGTTCTTATCTCAGAATAAGCTTCAATAGGACAGTATGAGATAACATCTCAACATGTACTCCTCCTGACTACAGGACACTGCTTATTATCAGGACCTGTTTTATTCTGTACTAAATCCTGAATGCACTATAGATTTCCTGCGGGTAACACTAGGGTTTAATCTATCTCTTCATAAAAGATTGTGGCCATTAAAACAGTATTTCAGACAAAATTACATCCTGCCTTCAAAAATAACTATTGGTTTAAGTTTGGCATAGAGAAAGCACTGACAACTGAGAATCTAAGTTCAGGTTTCTGGGTGCCTTTTTCTCCTTTAAGGAATTTGTGACTTTTCTTCAGATATTATTCTCCTTTCCACCTCACCCCCCCCAAAAAACCCACTTTTAAAAAGAGAAAAGAGCAAATAAAAGACACTTCAAGACTGTTTGACTGAAATTAAAAGGGTTGTCATTGCTTAGTTGTTTTCTGAAGGTATCTAACTTTGGCCACGTCAAATCCAAGTGTCCTAAGCTCATCATTGCTGTTTCCTTTGTGTACACCATGCAAAGAAAGCAATACCTCTTAGAGGGTGATTATCCCCATTTATCAGATGTTCATCTTCAGATGGATCCCTCATTTCTCAGGGTTGCTAGCTGTCCTTGCAGACTACAATGTAGTCTAGAGTTACGTGAGATAAATTCAACCTGGAAAATTCAGGGAACCTCATACGTTGTGAAATTTTTATCCCTGGATTAAACACTTATGTTTTCAATGCAATTCATAGTGCTTATATGTCAGATAATCCTACAGAGAGTCAGTTAATGTGTTTAATGTAGATATTAAATATGTTTCATAAGCACATATGAAAGCCTATGGTGATGTGATTTCTAAACTTCTAATGCTGGACTGTACAGATATTTGCATTAGGATGTGCAACAATGTACACAATCTCTCTCAGTTTATTTGAAATAGCTGTCCCTTCCCTATCTGAGCACTATATGAAAACTCAGAGGCTGAGAACAAAATGTATTTTTCTTTCCTCTTAATCAAACTTCAAATCAGAAAAGCATGAATACAGTGTGCAAATGCTACTGCTTGGTTGATTGAGATAGAAATCTTACCGCACTCAGGAGGAGACTAGTGGGTTTCTGGCAAGAAGTTCTACCTCTGAGCTCAGACTGCTAACAAAGTTTGCTTTGCTAGTGTCTGACAGTGAAACATGATTCTGTTTAACATGGCAGGACTATAGTTGCACAGTGGGAGATTATAGGCAATGAGAAAATTTCTAACAAATGGCTCTCTTCTGTAAAGAACAGAGAACTGATCTTTGCTGAACACATTTTTGGTAATGAGGTATGCCAAGCGCTCTGTACCAGTATTAATCTTCCTATAAAAGCCAGAAAATTGCTACAGTTCAACATGGAGGTAATGAAAAGAATGTTTCACAGTACCCAGACTCTGGTCAGGTGGAAGAAAGTTATGATATTTGCTTGCTACCTAGCCAGAAATTGTGCAGGTGTCTGCCAAAATTAATGACTTCCCATTCTCATGAGATCCTCCTGTTTCAAAAGCTACAGCTACACTACATGACTCTTATTCTTCCCATGAAATCAAGGAGCAGTAGAAGGGTGATGTGGTGACCCAAATCCAAACCTGGGAGTAGGGAAGTGCTCCCGAGTCCTGCAGTTTAGAGCAAGTTTCATCACATCAGCAAATCAAAAAAGTTGTGTGTCCCCCCAAAATGTTCCATTCCATAGAGTTGTGACATCCATAATCAGAAAGTGTCAGAATCAGAAGCAAACAGGCTCAAAATAAAATTGGGCTAAAGGAGACATAACACTAATTTGTTTCACCAGAAGCATATTGGTTAACGCAGCTGCTAGGTTTGATCTTTCATTACAGAATAATTAAAGACTTACTGGCTAGAAAGAGTCAAAGAATGAGCACGAACTAATGGCAAAGTTATGAGCGCAGTCACTGGGAAGAATGGACAGATGTATAATAGTTTCTGCCCCGTCGACTACTCAATATAAAGTATTTAAATATTCAGCACTTTTGGGATTAGTCAGCAACTATCTTTCCCTCAGATGAACATTTCAATTACTGTGCAACAGGGTCACTCCCATACACTGGTCCAATGATTAATGAAGCAAAGCAGCAGACACAGCAAATAAGCTACAACACCAAATTCAGGAACCTAATGTTCAGAAGTGAAAGAAACAGGCAAGGCATGCAGCTTAACTCACACCCTTCATCTTTTGTGCTCTGCCTGAACATTTTATTTAACACAATGTAGGCACTGCTACCTCTGACTATATTCTGTAACAAAGAGTCAGCTTATGCATCCAACTCCAGGAGAGGACTTATGATCTTGACTTCAGAACCAAGGAGTCTCCGTACTTGATTTTCTTGCAGCAGTGTAATCTAGGACACACTGGCTCTTGCACTGGTTTGTCCTACTAACCTGCTCTCTAAGTAGTGCTCCATTTCGTATACTCCATTCTTAAGTGCTGACATCTCAGCTGTCAGACAAAAATATACCTAGATTCTTCTGTAGATCTCCTTCTAGTTGTTGTGATAATGCTCCTAATTCTGTACTATCTGGGGGAGGGGTGGGGGGAAATATTCTCCTTCTCATTTAATCTCATGAAATTTTAAAAAGGTGTCATAAATGTCAAAGAGCTGGAAGATAGCAAAAAGCAGCACTGCCACGCAAAAGTCTTATTTTGGACAAGAAAGGTAGGTCATACATCAATTCTAGCAGAGCAAAATCTTTGCTAAATGCTAGTTTGAAACTTCATTTGAATGAAAGCAGGAGAACAGAAGAAACACTTATTACAAGAGTTGCTCCATGTCAAAATCTGCCTTGCTATCCAGACCTAGAAAATAAACATTGGAGACTGTAGATTACCTGAAATGCAAATGACACAGAGTCTCATCTGGAGTATCATGGAATTTGTTTTATTATTTTGCACAGTTCACTACTGTGTATTTCTTTAAAAAATGTGAATCTATGAAGGTTTTACACATGAAGGGTATGGGGGAGGCTTCTTGCATCTTCTCACAGAAGCCACACCTGCTGCCCCCTGCCCTCCCCCACCTCCCAAACCTCCCTATGTAAACCTTAGCATGGGCAGGAAATGCTTAACATTGGTCTGTCTGAAAAAAAATATTAAGAATTAGAAAACCCAAGGACTCAGAAACCATTGTTTGGTTTTGTCCTTAGATAAGGTAAATGCCTTAATTTATATGGTTTTTCAGTTAACCTGGGTGTTGTGAAGATACAAATGGCTATGTAAGTGGAAAGCATTAATAACAATAATAATAATTAAAAATCAGTATTTCCTCAGATTGTATAACTAAAATACTTAAAAAGAAATACTGATATATAATTAAAACTGGATAATTAATTAAATGTATTAGTAAAATTAGAGTGACTGTGAAAAAGCTCTCCTAGTTTTTATTTTTTATATATACGCATAACATTTCTTCTAAACTATGTGTTACTGATATGGAAAGAACAAAATTCCGAAATAAAATAATTCCAATTTAAAGTCATCTAAAGTTGAAAAGATTGTGAAGGAGTTTAGGTTTCCATCTCAAAAATAAACAGAATTTTAAATTGCTAGTAATAGCATAACATAAACTTTTATAATAGAAATTATCCAGTTCATAAACTCCTTATTTAAATACCTGCATGAATCTTACAGTTGTTACTTTTGAATTATTGAGCAAAAAGTTCTTCTCAGCATCAATACTACATATTCCAGCTAAATATTTATCAAATACATTAATGTTGCACAAACTGTCCTCCAGTAAAAACCCAAGACAGTATAAGGAGGTGACAGAATCCTCCAAGAACTGAGCTGTCATATCACGGCTCAGAGATTGTTGTAAAGAATATTAAAATAGCCTAGCAAATCTCACAATCAGTAAAAGATACTTGATTAGTCTGAATGACAAAGCTATGTCCAGAAGAAATAGAACTAGATGCCCCATTGTGATCACTGTGTCCTCCTTTTCATTATCAGTTCTGTTACACAAAACACCAGCAAGCGCAAACTTCCACTCTGTGCTTAAAATGGAACTGAAGCCACCACGCTAGCAGGAGGCATCGTGCAGCCACTTGAGCTTTGCTTACCATCTGTCGAGCATCCACTGGTGCCATCGCTGGAACAGTAACGCATTTCAATCCTTTGCCTTCCCACCTCTAGCAAATTTGGGTCAGGCAAGCGAGCTTTGCAGGTGTATCGGAAACGCTGTTCATAGTGGCCACCGTTGTCTGAAATATTGACTGGGGTCCAAGGCGTCCAAGGGGTTGTCTTTTTTAACTCTGGACAGGCGTTGGTGTTACAAGGCTGATATTCCTGAAAGAAAATGGTTATAGTGAATATAAGCATAAAATATGACTTTAAAAAAAACCCCACAAAACTTCAAAACAGACAAAAAGCCAACCAATAAAAAAACCTCTGACATTTTTTCCAGCATTTCCAATAGCAGTGATCCTCAAAAAACTTTTAATTGCATTCTCAAACTGAAAATGTTTCTTTCTGCTTCTAGGCAAGCACTGTTTCACATTGCTAAAAGCAATAATATAGCAGTACAAATTAGATCTATTACATCCATAAAACAGTAAGCTGAACATATAAGTACCATGATAAAGAGAATCCTTTATAAATTAATAGCCCCAAATAAGGTGTAGCTAAATGCATTAAAGCTTTTAATTAAAAGGAATTCTGATAAACTGCAAGTACAAGACACAAATCAGCGAATAATTCCTTGGTAAAATCTAGTGGCATATGCATAAGTGAACCAGTATTCATTTTGCATATTGCTTAAGTATGACCAGGGTACAATGGACAAAAAATTATTTTCGTGACAGAATCTGCCTCCCTGAGGTGCCTATTACCCATAGCTTCAGCATTGCTAAAGATATCATCAGAAGCAAATTCCCTGTGGACCGATATGTAGCAACAGACCGCACCTAAGAAATAAATGCAGAATTCCCAATATTCTCAAGCCCCACAACCTATGTCTTCTGATGAATATCATCAAGATCTGTAGGCCCTTCCCATTCACTTCCCAGAGCACAATATGCTTCATCTGATGCAAGTGCTTTGTAAACTACATGGCTGAAATTAAACCACCATTAAATATCAGAATAAATTCACACTGACAAATTATTAAAGAGAAAAAGAAATAGACATCAGTGGGACAATTTTTTAAATGATCTCTCTACCTATGACCTCAAATCGGTAGAGATTATCTTTTGAAAGGCAGCCCACTAAGTTTGAAATTCCACTAAATACTCCCAAATATGTACATCAGGGGAAGTAATTTCTTCGTGACTCTAGGCAACCATTTAAATCATGTATGTTTTAGACTGAGGACAGAACAGGTATGACTGTTCTCCTCGTAGTACAGGAACTGTAAAAAAAGAAAATCATAGAATTAACAAATCTCAACAACAGCCAGAACCACCCTGCTTGCTGTCCCAACTGGCTATTCACCTCCCATACACAGTCCCCTCCAGCAGCTGGATTACAGCACATCTCTTGGCAAGAGCACTCCCTTACCTCTTTTTTTTTTTTTTTCTTAAAGATGTTTAGCATTGATGAGTCTATCACCTCCCCACATCAGCTGTTCCACTATTTAGTAATCCTCAAAGCTAATCAATTGCAAGTTAATTCAAGGCTGCATTTTCCTCTTAATTTAATTTTCCAGTTGCTGAATTTTGCTGCCACTTTATCAATGATACTGAAACTGTTCCTTGTCCCGTACCTACAAATTTTTCATGCCCAAGTAACCCATACATAATGACAAACTAAGATGAACTTCTTAAAGCTATATAGGATTTAAAACCTGATCTCCAGGTTCTGCGCATCCCTATGTCTTCCTTTTGTCCTATTTCCATATTTTCCTTAAGGCTTGGCACTCTAGAAGCAGTCTTACCAATACAGCATGCAGAAGCAATCATGACCCCGTTCCACTTGACAGTCTGACTTTAATACATACTTTATTGCATTAGTGCTTTTTCCTTCCACAATATTGCACAAAGTGCTTAAATAGACCCAATTATCTTTGATAACCTGCCCTTCTCTAAATCACTCCTTTATAACTACATATAGTTTCCTATCCCACACAAGATACTGTTGTTTGGCAATATTAAAATACATTTTATTAGCTTCTTCTGCAATTATCTAGTATATTATTTACTACCTCAACAATCTCTGTCATGGTCAAGCTTTACTGAAGATGTCTTATATCATTGTCTAGACTGTTGATAAAAATGTTAAGTGCTATTGACCCAAGAACTGATTCCAGGCAGACCCTGCTAGACACATTCCAGTCATCTATATCTGCCTGTTAACAACACGTTTTTCAATTTGTCAGTGAGCCAGCTTTTAATCCATTTAACATTTGGCATATATTTCAGTTTTCCAAATGAAAATATTTTCTGTTGCAAAGGCAAATGTCTTGGAAAAATTCAATGACAGCCTGGGAGAAGTGCTGTATCACTTTCAAACATCTTGAAACACAAGCTCTTTTTTAGTAGCATATAAGTAGTAATAATTCAATCAGTATAGTAGCTACTACAATGTTCATTTCAATACAGTCACAATGATCTAAAAGTTTCAGCTCCTCATTTGCAGCTGATTTTTTATTGATATTTTTCAAGCAAAAATAAAAGCTGCTAGACATAGGAGGACTTTCTTTCCAGGATACGGCAGACAGGTGAGAATCACAAAAAGCAGAATGTGTGAGAGATGTAATGAACCCTTTGTCAAATAAAAATAAGGAATAAAGGAAGAAGTTAATTTAGTGGCAACATATTGAATACTGCTTTGCTAACACGTTTGAAATGAACAGATCAGCTCACTCATTTCTAGAAAGACAGACTACAAGTAACCCTCCATACACTCTAACAGAAGGTATACTCATAGGTTGTTACATGAGCCATAAAAGAAAGATGTTCCTTAAAAGTATTTGTAGAGACTATTTGTTAGTTTTTCCTGTCTTCTTGCCTGGCGCACAGCTTATAAGAAAGTTTGTCTGCTGTCATGCCTGTCTGTTTAACCACTGGAAAACTCCCATGAAAGGCTCAGAATGGCAGGAGAAACAAAAGTCCATGTAGATTACACAGAAAATATTTATAGTAGTGAATAATCTCTCTGAGAAAATTCAGAGGAATATCCTAACAATGGATGACTCCACAAAGTTCTGGCACTAAGAATGACCTGTCAGAGCCTGCTGGTTTCTCTCGCAAACAGTGAGTGCTGCACTGCTCTACCAACTACTGCGTCTGCCACAGAGGAATCAAAAATCACATTGTCCTTGATGAAAGCGTTGATGTGATCTGATGCTACAAAATGGCAGTACAAGCAGAACAATGATGTTGCTCTGAATGGTCTCAGATTTGGAAGTTAGTAAAGGAGGGGAGAGAAAAGGCATAATTCAGATCACACGTGGGTATACTTAGTGCTGCTAGCATGAAGATAGACTCATAGAATGTGTTAGGTTGGAAGGGACCTTTAAAGGTCATCCAGGCCAACCCCCCTGCAGTAAGCAGGGACATCTTTAACTAGATCAGATTGCTCAGACCCTCATCAAGCCATAGTCTGATTGGACAGATTTGTCAGGAACCGGGAATATAGGAACTGCTATCTTTGCTTGGATTACTGTCCTCTTCTCACCTTATCCAATGCATGAACAATTTACTCAAGTCGGATTTCAGGAATATGGCCCTCTCCAAAGCAATTTGACCAGCTGGAATCCTGGATATAATAATAAAGCAACCACATAACAGAATAAAAGTCTGAGATGAAACACTGAGGTCTCATCTCAGCAAAACAGTTGTAAGAACTAGAAAAGCAGTGAAGCATTCTGCTTCAGTAGGACTGTTGAGAAGAACCGAGTCAGTGGCTGCCAAGCTCATGTGCTCCACATGGACTGAAGGAAGAGATGAGGTCAAGCTTTCCTGGAAGGGCTTTCTAGATACCCACAGAGGAAAACTTCGGGGGCTCGTATGATGGGTTTAATTACATTAGTTCCTAGAGTACACTTGTGGACTCAGAACAATAATTATTTAAGGCCATTTGCAGACTCCAAACCCATTATTGCAATAGTTCAAACTTAACCATATTTTCAAAGTTCTCTTTGCAAGTTGTCCTAAAACTTGTGGTTTAATTCACCAGATTGTTGCTTTTAGTTTAGCGTGGATTTAGCCAGTTGAGATTGCTAGGTTTATGCCTGGCTATGCAAGGCAGAGATGCAACAAGATCTTTAAAGACTAAATTTCAGGGGACAGCTCAACAGTTAGTTGGGAATTTTGCACAAAATACAAAATAAATACATCACAAAATACATGTTTGTGAAAATGATAAATTAAAATAAAAATTATCATGAAGCATAATGGTGGTAATATGATAAAAGGTATCATAAATTAAAAACATAATTTGGAATGACTGAACATAAACATTGATTATGCTATTAACCAGGTACCTTGCTTCTGTCTTTAAATAATATTTCCTGATATTTGTGTATAATGAAAACAGAATATTGTCATGTTTTGTACCAAAATGTATTTAGAATTATTTAGATGTATTATTTTAGAAAAAGACAACTAAAACATTATTTCCAAAACATCTTATTTGAAACTGGAGAAGACTGTTGCTAAATAATGTAGGACAAAATTCTACTGTTTTCTCATGAAGGGCGTGGAACAGACTAATTTTGTTTTGTTTTGTTTTTTGCCTCTGCATAGCCACTTTAGTCAAATTCCTGAAAATTTTGAGAATCTCTGAGTCCTTTACTCCTAGATTAAGTTTTATTTTAATTATCCAAACAGAATGATAGTCTGATACTTCCTTAGGAAACTAGGCTAAAATCTTATCTACATTTTAACTACAATTTTTTATAAAAACCACACTTCAGTTAGAGAGTTCTATTCCCATTTATATTATATGTTTATATTATGGAGGGATTTCTCCTAACAAACTCTTATTTCTTTGATGTATATAGTAAGTCTATGTTGAATGCACTTCTGTTCTCATCTGTGTTTTTCTTTCTCATCTGTTAGTGTGAGAGACTATTTTCACAAGGCAGCTAAATCAACATTAACAGTCCATTTAAATATTTTCAGTCCACCAGTTATGTTCTATGACTTGCTTTTAATATACTGTTTTAGTTCTTAAATACTATTTTGGAATTACTGAAGAGTCAATTGATTAAAAAATACTTATAAATTTTTGCTTTTTATTCCATTGTGCTAAACTTCAGTTTGTCTGGCCTAAAATATTTATGTATTTATTCACCAACAGAAAGACACCACCAGAAAAGAATGTTGCTGATTCATAAATTGAATGGAGTAGTATGTCACCTGGGAAAGACAGGGCTGTAAGATATAAGAACCTGAGTCTCAGCCATCTCCTAAGCTTTGAGTTTGCCACAGCAATAGGTAGTTAAAGGAAAGGATAGCTCTCACATGCAATCAAAATAAAGCCCAAAATGAATGTAATAGTGTTATAAAAATCAAGAGAAAACCAGCTCCAATTTATAGGGGGCCTTGCTTACACATTAAAACATGTTTCCTGAAGGACTAATATAGCCTATCCCTCTCCAAGAACCAAAAGATAGATAACACTCATGCTGTAGTGGTTGAAAAACACATTCAGGAAAATCACTAGCTAAACTTGAAAAAATAAATGGTTCATTTATTTTCATTACAGAAATGTAAAGTCTTATCCATTTAGAAAAGCATTTTCAAAGTAAAACAAACAAAGGACAAGCCCCTGATCACGTTTCTGTTTATTTCCACAGTTAGGCTAGTTATTCAACCAAATACTATTAGATATACATTACCTTATTGCAATTTTTCTATCACAATACTATCTCAAAAGCATGACCTCAAAGCACACCCAAAGCTCATTAAGCCCAAGCCATTAAACAAAACAATTTCTACAATGTAAATTTCACAGCTACACTTAAAAAACAAAGCCCAAAAATATTTCTAAGATCCCCATTGTATTTTAATCATGCAAAGGCACATCTATGCCCTAGTTTATAGGCAGTATTTTAGCTCCAATTGACATCAATGGGAGTAGTTCTATCGATTCCAGTGGAACCAGGACTTCAGAGATTACTGCTGAGCGCAGATGCAATCCTGTAGTGCAGTAAAGTAAGGGTAGGTAGGTTGTGTTCATAACAGGTTTTAAAAAATATTTTGATGGATAGAGGGAGGAAAATCATTTTACCCTACACAAAAGGAGCAGGTCTCTTCTGAAGTGAATGGATTTCTTTTTGGCTGCAAATACTGACTGAGCACAACCTTTTGTTTCAGTTTCGTGCATTTTAAACAAAAGAATTGAAAAAACTTCCAGTGATGTAAAAGGGAACTTAAAAGGAATTAAAGGCTGGGTTTGGAACCATTTTCCTTGGAGGAGTTTAGGGCCTGTTGAGCAGGCCATCAGACTGGGACAGTTCAGGCCTCAAACCCTTCTTATATTCAACATCATTCATTTTGTTTAGATAAGGAAAGCTCCTAACTCTCATTGTCTCTTTATAAAACCATCAAATTTTGGAGTAAAGAAAGCCACCACTTCCCTCTTGCATTTTCTCTACCAGCTATGTGTGTAACTCCATGCTCAGAAGCTGTATTTTGTGTCAAACAAGTCACACTTTTATGAAGGAAATTGTTACAAAAATTAAATCACTTCATTGCGAGTAGCTTGACTGAATATCTCAAAAGCATAGGGAGGACTAGGAACACCTTCACCTCCACCTCAGCAAGCTGACTGGCCTGACTGCATCAAGTACAGTTTTCATCCTGAAGCTTCTGGGATGCTTACATTCACATTGGCACCTGAGAACCATTTAGAGTGATTAACATTTATTTCATAGGCATGACAATTCCTAATAGTGTAATAGTTCATTTTAAAGCATGATATTTCGAATCAACTCATATTCAAAATGAAACTAGAAATGTCTAAAGAAGAAAAAGCTTCTTTAGTCTATCATAGATTAAAAAAAATATATACAGAGAGACACAGTACTTAATTTGGATTCTTCCAAACCTAATCCATTTATGCACCTGCATTACAATTAACCACCCTACACAAATGCACCTAGCAAATGAAATTTTTATGTGATAAAAACCAGGACAAATCTGTCAAGATTTGTAAATTATTAGGGATTTTTGTTTTAGTTTTTTTGTTGTTGGTTTTTTTTTTCTGTTGTTTGTTTTTTATAACTGAATACATCAAGGACTTACACGTATTTTGCACACTGTTTGTAGAGAAGTGAAAAGTAGTAAAACCACAGCAAATCCACATCAGCAAGTCAGCCTGCTGACAGCTCAATTTGTACCAATCCTCCAAGCATTCCTGGTGTGAACCCAGTGCTACTACTAGAGAAGCCCACTTCTGTACCCCGTGTACAGAGCAGCCTGCTAGCACAGTGCCCTTACTCCAATCTCCACACTCATTTAACGCTTGTATGGTCAGATTATGAACCTCCTGGAAGAGAAGCTGTTTTGGACATCCCTCCCAGGCTACTAAGGCAGGAATGGGTCCCAAGCTGTAGTCACTATGGGAACTCAAACTCTAAATTGGAAAAAAAAAAACCCAAAAAAACATTTTCAATACTTTTATGTTCTTAATATTGGAGAACATCTCAAATCCAGTCAAAGAACTGACCAGTGGAATTTACGGTTAGTTGCCAAACTAAGAATGTGGTACACTTAAAATGTAATGTGTTTCAGCAAAATGCATCTGAATTTTGGTTATAGATGTCTCACACTTGCCTACATGTCCAATAACTATACAGAATTCAGTGTCTTGAATAAGCTGCATGTTTGTTTTTACTGGACACTCACCTCACTTTCAGGGATATGTTTCAAGTCCACAAGGGGTTTTAATATTCAGTCTTGTCACCAAGTTCCTTTTCGAATGTGAACTTCCTTTGAATTCTAGGCTTCTCTTACTAAGTTAAACATAGATTTTCTTTTGATGAACAATACCTTCTACATTTTGCCAACAATGATGTAAGCCTCCTGTAGATTGCCCTGTTCCTTTCACTTTTGGGGCACTGTTTGGGGTAAGTTACTGTTTAGGAGAGAGCTGTTCAAGGCTCATTTGCTCTACTTCACAGTAAGAAATCCTATTGCAAATCCCCCCTTACCTCTGATTTCGTATGTTGCATTATGATCCAGCACAGCATTAACATGCCTCCTGTTTCAGCAGCTTCACTCTAGGGTGGGAACCTCCAAAAGTGGGGGGAGAGGAGAAGCTGGGCATCATCACTTGAACCTGCTAAAATTTGATAAGCCCAGAGGTGCCTGTCAAAGCAGTAAGGATGCACTTATTTTTTGCCCTGAGTGTTATTTCACACCTGAGGGATGGGATGACATCCAAAGGGACCTGGGCAGGCTTGAGAAGTGGGCCCATGTGAAGCTCATGATATTCAACAAGGCCAAATGTAAGGTCCTGCACATGGATGGGGAAATCCCTGATATCAATACAGGCTGGGATATGAAGGGATTGAGAGCAGACCTGCTGAGAAAAACTTGGGGGTGTTGGTGGATGAAAAGCTAAACATGAGCCAACAATGTGTGCTCACAGCCCAGAACTGTATTCTGGGCTGCATCAAAAGAAGCGTGGCCAGCAGGTTGAGGTTACTCTGCCCCTCTACTTTGCTCTGGTGAGACCCCACCTGGAGTACTCTGTCCAGCTTTGGAGCCCTCTGCACAGAGAAAACATGGATCCATCCAGATGAGGGCCACCGAGAAGATCAGAGGGCTGGAGCACCTCTCCTATGAGAACAGGCTGAGAGAGTTGGGGTTGTTCAACCTGGAGAAGGGAAGGCTCCGGGGAGACCTTACAGCGGCCTTCCAGTCCCTAAAGGGGGTCTACAGGAGAGATGGGGAGGGACTTTTTATCAGGGAGTGAAGCGATAGGACACAGGGTAACAGTTTTAAAGTGAAAGAGGGTAGATTTAGATTAGATATTAGGAAGAAATTCTTTACTCTGACAGTGAGAGACTAGATGAGATTGCCCAGAGAAGCTGTGGGTGCCCCATCCCTGGAGGTCTTCAAGGCCAGGCTGGATGGGGCTTTGAGCAACCTGCTCTAGTGGGAGGTGTCCCTGCTCATGGCAGGGGGGTTGGAACTCAATCATCTTTATGATCCCCTCCAACCCAAACAATTCTATGATTCCAGAATAAATATTCAAGGCCATAAACCTGAAGGAATTGTCCACCTATAAATGACTGCATGGATCTACCAAAGCTGTCTCAAAAATTATTTCATCTAAGGAGGCGCTATACCGCCACATAATGAAGGCCTCAACGGGAGTAGGAACAACATGACCTCCAAATCTGAGCAATAACATGACAAGTAGATGGTGAAATGTAAATATCATTAAAGGTAAATGATATGTTACATGTACATGAATCAAAATGCATCTTTTAAGCATTTAAATCAACAATTAAAATTAGTCTTCAAACATTAGCTTTGAAATCTGTATTTATAGGTTTAGTTATAAAAAGAGGAAATTCAACTTTATCTTTAAAATTATGAATGTATTAGCTGCAATTTGAAAAGATCAGGGCAAGAAATGTAGCTTCCTTTAAGCTACGATTTTGCTTACCTGATCACCCATTACTTCAGAAGTGGGAAAAAAGGGGTTGTTCAAAATTCCATTTTAGGGGGTATGGTAAGCTGATCAGAAGCATTTGACTTGCTGCAGCTTAGTGAGTCACCACTCGGCTGGGCCATGCTAACCATCTATGCATGTAGCTTTAATAATTACAAATCAAGTGCAAAAGAAGGCAGATTAAGTCAGACGGGTAAGGGGTGATTTACTTTGCTGTGATAACTCAATTGTTTGCAATTAGCTTCACATACTCCCAGTGAGAAGCTTAAAGTTTTTCACGTAGGCCCTATAATTCCTGACAAAAATCTTTTAAATTGCCAAAATATTTAACTTAAAATGTATTTTTTTAAATTGGTGGCAATCATGGCTATCCAGGTATTTGCTAACTGAGAGTAAGAATGTTAGAAGATAATCCAATAGTCAAAAAGGCATGAAAAGGCTGTCAAGTCGTCAATTTTAGAGACTGCAGCTTGTTAATGACTGCAAATCCACTATCACATAAATTACCTTCATTTCTATTCTGCAGCATAGGTTTTCCTCCACACAGGATTCCAGAAATGAGAGCTATATTCTTGTTGAAAAAGGTGCTCCTCAACAACAAATTTTTAAACACCAAGAGTGGAAGGAAATCTGGGACTCTGGTTTTCACAGGCAATGCTAGAGCTACTTGGCTACTTTGTGACCTGGAAAGAATTTAATCCTTAGAACCCTGATTCTTAGATTCACCCGTTGCCAGAGATAATGATTGTCAATGTGCCTTTTCCTGAACTTAGCAATGGGAGACATCTGCAATCAAGTTTCAGTTGGTTTTGTCTGCTACCATGTATCACTAACTCCACAGGTTGCTAAACCAATGTGTAATTGCGAAACAAGAAGAGAAGATAGGAGAAGCTGCACAGCCTGTAATCGTGGGGTTGAGGATAAGGAACCCGGGTGGTACTCCTGCAGAGAGAAATGGCTCGTTGCTTTCACACGGCAGTTTCAAATTAAGCACAGTGGTAAAGTAGTTCTGGGAATTTACATACTGAGGACACATTTACTTCCATAATATTTTGACCTGGAAAATCAGCTGTGTGAAAAGCCAGCCAACAAGTAATGCAGAAAAATGAAACAGTTACTACGATTTTATATCCAGCCATAGAGCAAACTTTCTGATTCTTATTCATTTATCCGTAGTCATTTATTACATAATCAGTGGAGCCTTATATTAAAATTAATCCTTTTATCAGCCTATAGATCAGCATTAATCTTATTTTCTACAGTTATACAATCTTTTAGGTTCAGATGAACTTTCACATTTTAAGCTCAAAATCTGAGGGCAAAACTGCAATTACTAATCAGCAGCACATCAAAACAGACCTGAGAGTATGAAATTGTTAACTGCTTGTGAAGTCATTTGGACAACAAGCACTCAATTGCAGCTTATCTTGTTCTGGTTGGTTTTTTTGTTTTGTTTTGTTTTTTATTTCTACTTTTAATTATAAATTGCATTTGACATAAAAATGGAAGCAAAATTTGAGAAAAATAATGTTGGAAAGAGTTGAAGTTTGGTTTAGCTCTGAAAATCTGATGATTTTAGTATTCTTACTGTATTTTTCATTCCAAAGAATGACTTCAATGATATATAAATCACTGGGGAAAAAATCCTATAATGTCACCACTCCTGAGATAACACTCTAAATGTTAAGAGCAGCTGCTAAACGACAAATGCATAAGTGATGGAAAAAGTGCAAGCTGAACAGATGAGGAGCCATGAACTTTAATTCAGAGTTGCCAGTCCAAACCCAGGAGCTGAGTGACCAGCAGAACTGCTTGTTAAAATTCATTATACTGTGCAATTATTTAAATCCATTGAAAATAGATTTAGCCACACAAATGAGACACACTCAAAGCTTTTGATCATCTGTACCGTCTGATGAGGTAGCAGAAAGGGTATGCTCTGCATTTCTGAAAATTAAGCCATTTATTATGGGATCTGAGTATGAATTTGGAAGCCTAATGAAGGTGGCAAAATACAGCTACCAGAGATTTCTCCAGCACCAGATGGATTGCTGTCATCTCCAAAAGAGAAGCTCCAATTATCTACTAGGAGGGAAGTCAAGAATGTCAAGTTAATACGTACATGAACATCCATGTCTCCCTAGCTCAAAGGCCACGCTAGTCTTCTACAAATGAGTGAAAGTGGGAAACCAAACACATCCCCCATCCCCAAATTCCTTTCAAGCAAAATTTTTCTAGATGTCGACAGCGTAGACAATGCCTGGGGAAAATGGGTATAGTAGGTAGGTTAAAAAAAATAATTATGCTATAAATCTCTTTTTCAGGTCTTGACCCAGGCACACTGAAGCGAACAGTAGTATAACTGAAATGAAAAAGCACTTAAGCACAGTTTAATACTTTATCACACCACAAACACCTGCCTTTCCCCGGGGCAGAAGTTAAAGCAGAGCTGACAGACGTGAACGTGTGCCCACACCTCAATCACTGCTGCTACAGTTGAATGTATAAACACAAAACCAGCTTCATTTATAGCTTGTAATCACTTGGATGAGGAAGTACAGCAAGCGAGATGCTGACACGTTTGCTTCTGCCAATTCCACTACGGCAAAATATGACCCCTAGCAAAGGGGGACAGCTGGTTAAATCGCTGTAGCAAGGGTCAGCGTAACTTATCTGTCAGAGCCCCTGGCTATGTGGGCAAAAAAGCCACAAAAAATAAAAAGGCAATCCAAATAATAGCATGAAATTTTACAGGTTGCCCATCAGAAACACAGAAACAGGCATTAAAAATATGTCTCTGGCTTTGCTAGTAAATGTAAGTTCAGACTACCTTCAAACTTTCAAAGCTTTCTGCTTAGTATGTTCAGTAAGTGAAATTGCACAGACAAATGTACAATTGTCTATAATTTTCACATGAGTGGATATCAACTTCTCAAAGCTTAATATGGATTTCAATTGCCCAAATTCAGGGCTCTGTTGCCATTTTGAATGCTGTGGGTTACCTCATCTAGCTTCCTAACTGCTCTAAAAGCACTTGGGCTTCTCACATGGTCTCTGATGTTATCTTCCACTTTCATGCAGATGTTCCAGATCCCCTATGGCTTCTCAAAATGCAACACATGTCTCTGTTTAGGCAAATTTGAATCCTGCCCTTGCCTCCACCAGTAGAGCCTGACATTTTTCCGAATCATGTCAGAACTGAATCTCCTGTTGATTTAAATAACTGTTTCACATTTTCCATTTAATTTGTGGCAATCTAAAAAACTCCCTATAAATCAATTTCTCTCACACAAGACTCTTCATTTTAGTTTTTGTTTTTGGGTTTTTTTTTTACATTGTTGGGTTTATATAAAGTTTATTTACAAAGGGTTTAATTTGTCTATGTTTTATTTTTGGAACTCTGTGGTTGCAAATAAAACACTTTTTTTTATCTCCAGCCAATTCCTGGTAAAACAGATGTTTCTGGGGAAGAAAAAAGTGCTAACTGGTTGCTGGCTTCATATTACGCTCTATTTCCAGTATAGAGAAGAAAAAGGAAAGAATAGCTGTGTGCTTCCTCTGCATGTCCCCAAATATGAGCTGTTCTGTAGCTGGCATGAAACTGGCATAAATCAGAGCAGGTTTTAATTGACACCAGTCCGTGTTTCAGCTCAGAACTGCTGCAGCCTATGCTCTGCTGCTCTGGGGAAATTCCTTAAGAATGGATTAAAGCCTTTTTATTTTACACCTTGTTTGAAGTCTCAGCTAAAAGGCTAAGTGCTATACAGGGTAAAGGTGGCATTTGCTAAAGACATTCAAGTCAAAAGGTTAATGAAGAAAACAAAAGGAGAAATCAATTATGGACTGTACAAAAACAGGAAAGAAAATACTGTGGCAATGAAAATAAACTGACCAGGAACAGAGTATGGCTGCCTGGTAAAATTAAATCACAACATATTTCAAATGGAGCGTTTTATGAGTTTCAATAAGTTGAATGTATAACAACAATATCTTTTCTTAACACAATTCTCATGAGACCTCTTAAAGAACTTTACTGCTTAACGCACATACAGAATCCTTAGCTTCCCTTTATACTCGGCTACCTTCATCTCAGTCTTGTCCCAAATAAAATTTCTGCATGCCAATTTTGCTCTGCTTCTTCACATAAAATTCATGTAACCTCATTTATTAGAGGAAGTAAAAAAGATGAGCAAGGACTGATTTACACCGCAGAGATCAAATTGGGCAGAAACAAAAAGTTAGTGAATATGTCATATACCAAAATTATTCTCTTCAACAAACCAGAAAAGGGACTGGTTAAATAGCTACAACTTATGAGAGTTGAGTTACATGTCAGAGATAAAAAAATTATCAGTGGTCTGTGCCTTCAGGATGCTGAAGCAGCAGACTGCCACTGGGTAGTAGTGTTGTGTTTACTTTTCAAAGTAACATGTAAACCCACATTAAATTATTGGAAAAGCAAGGGCTGGGTAATGTACAATGTCTATTTCAGACATTCCTAACAGCATGGAGAGGACTTATTGCCGGTAACTGCATAAACATGGCTGGAACACACAAATTAAACTCACAGGGCTGAATTTTAGCTCAAGTTCAGGATGGGTGCCCTGAACTTACACTGTAGGCTTTGTAATACAGGCTTTGCTTTGGCAGCTCAGTAAGCATACCATTGGCATTTTCAGGCCAATGATATTGGTAACTGGAAAACAAAAGTGTTAGCTATAGTCTGCAAATTGCTTTTTATAGGAAAATAATAAGAAGTATTTTGTATTCACGCTTTTCTTTTAAATCATTATGGTCCAATGATCATTATGGACCATCGAAATGTCTGACCATCTATAAAGAGTCCTGACTTATAAAACAAAACTCTGACAGCAAGTTTTCTGAGCACTACACTATTGGAGCTGGCTGATCTTGTCCTACAGGATGATTAGGAAGTTACAGAAGCTCACAGGAGGAGTTCTATTTGGGGAAGGCAAGGCAGGGATGAAAAGGCAGCTAGAAGTCATACTTATGGAAAGGGAAAATTCTAGCAAAAGATTTTTGTGCTGTTTTGGGGGTTTTTTTCCCCTCCTTGGAAAAGACAGTAAGACATACTTTTGTCTTTCCACTGATCTAAGATACTCAGAAAAACTTGTCACCAAAATACAGAAGTTTTGGGAAAAAGAAGACTTTCTTCTAGATGCCCAGAGACAAGGCAACTCCAGTAAGAGCAGTAAATGTAGAATATGGTCCAGAATGCGTAGGACAGACAGTCTGTTTTGTTTTTAATTTTTCACTAAGAATCCTAAGAATCCTTAAAGAGAACAAAAAAAGAATAAATGCAATAAAGATAATAATTAGAAGATAAATAATGACACTGAGCTGAGTTTGCATACCCATAGACAGATGTAAATGTGACTATACAAAATAAAAGCAGCAATAGCTACAGAAAATTCACTGATAAGATAATGTGGGCGTTTGGCAAGAATTTTGGGATGAAAGTGTAAGGATGCAAGAAGTAGACAGGATCCCGAGGGAGAGGGAAGAATGAAGATGACAGAATGTAATTTTCAATAGTTTTCGCTTTGCAAAATAAAATTTTCACAAAGCCTTAAAGAGAAGGCTAAAATGTTTGGGTTTTTTGAACTAATTCACCTATTCATACTGTTGCAGGTTTTAAAAAGCACAAGAAATGGTACATCTTCTATCTTTCAGTTATGTAATTCAAAAATGTGTATAATGTGGAACTTAGTTTTGGTCACAATCTCTAGCACATCTTAAGACATTGGCTTCTCCGCAAACGTAGGTGTTTTAGTAAATATTTCAGTAGCAGTGACGTGGTATAGAAGATAAAGCCCACAAGCTGTGAAGTTAATTTTAGTTTATAAAAGCAATCACTCTGCAGACACTGAATGATATATAACTGTCTGTGTTCATGGATCCCAATACTATATGAAACCTAAGAGACTCAACCCAGGTATTTGTGTGCCAGTACAGAGGCACAAGAGAGATGCCTATAAGCATTACAGGAAGGAGGAACAATACAAGCAAATTTACTAAAGATTTGTTCAAGGTGTATAAAATCATGCGTCATTACCCTGGTTTCTTATTCTTAAGATCAAGTATTGCTTAGATGAATGGTTTCAATACATGATATTTTGGAACAGGACTTTTTTTTTTTTCCACACAAGCAAAAAAATATTTTTGTAATTGTTTTGCCACCCAGATTGCATCACTGTCTCTTCATGTTTGGACAGGTCTGTGAGAAGTCACAACTTTGAATTATTGTTCCTTGACCTGTAGCTGAGGTAGCCAAAACAATTATAAAATTATGGAAGTGCTTTTTTAAACCCTATGACAAAGGAAAAAAGTTAATGTGATCACCCTGCAGGATGAAACAGGTCTCTGATTTTATAAAATGGAAAGTTCATGACTTATTTCCTTTGGAAGAATCTGTGGCAGATGCACAAGGCTAATTGTTTGGTTTTTCAACAAGGACTCTGGAAAGAATCAGTCCAAGGTGGCATGGCTTTATCCTCTCAGAGGCAAACAGACATTTCATTTTTTACATGGGAATGTTCTAAAGTGTGTTTAGCTAACACTTGAACACAGGATCTATAATCATATGGCTGCTCACATGTCTCAAAGACACACAACATTACAGAAAATGCAAATTACTTTCTCCAGGATTCAGTGACATTAAACCTAAAAAAAAAAATACATAATTCAGTATTTCAAGTTATATAAGAATAACATCCTCAAATAATTTACATCCCATCATTCCTTCCAACAGTTTAGCCTCAGAGAACAATTCTTAACACAGGAGGAAGCTGGGATACAGGAACCACATCTTGTGGTATAATAGTACTAGATGTGATTATTACTCACATCTAAAAGTCATGTTTTATCTGAAAAAGGCCCCTGCTTCCTTTCTTCTTACTGATAGCAGGAAGGACAAGTGGGTGCACAGATTGTATGCATTTCTAACAAAACAAAGCAATTCCTTGCTAGGGGGTCATATGGATTTACATGAATGCCAAATACAGATCTCTTTGAGACTCTTTTAATGAGGTCTCATGTCTCCCTTTTCTACACTGGAGATTATTAATTTTAAAAAATATTACAATTTTAGGCACAGGAGTTTAAGAACAGAACTAGGAAGGAGAGCTGTGTGTTTCGTATCTACTTTAACTGAGTTATAAACAGAAGAATCTGGCTCAGAGGAGCTTTTGATCAGAACACCAACATGTAATGTTAAGATCATGTAGTTTTATCAATACAGTGTACCATCTTATTTCTGACAAAGAGAGAAAAAATGAGGGCCTGCCTAGCATCACAGAAGAGATATGAATCAACAGTTGCAGTTGATCAAGAGACTTACCAACTAATCAGCAGTTAAATAAGAATGGCCAGCCTTCTCTTACCAGGACAAAAAGCCACAGACATATCTTTATTTGCCCATGAGATAAGACTACAAGCCAGCACCAAGAATGAGAAGCTCATGACATAAGTAATTTATTCCAGGGGATATGGAATCTACTGCCTAAATTCCAGAAACAGAGAACTTATTTCAAATCAACATTGCTATTGCATCCCTAGCTGAAATGGGATTTCTGAAAAGTTGATGTGAATAGTTAAGAGATTCGAATATTGAAAATCCAGTATGTTTTGTTTTCCTTTCATGGGTACGGCAAGTGCCATTAAAGCTTCTGAGGAGCCATTCGTGTATTCCAACAGGGATGGTCCATCTGAAATCTAATCATAACTAAGCCATTAACATGCTTCCTAGCTTTCTACCTCAGTAGATAGGGAGTAACTACTGTTTGTTAAAAAACCTAGCCTCAGGATTTGCATTAAGCTAATAAATCAGGCTTCAGGACCTGTTGAGCTTTGCCTGTGCTTGTCTTGGTCTGCCTGAAGATTTGTTTTTGCATGCCATAGCAATTATCTAATTACCAGACCTCTTTTACCTATTTTCTTTTAACTTTTCCTTGTATCTGTATAATCGCATGATGTAATGTCTATACTAATATATATATTGTAACTAATGGGTATCTGTAACATGTTGCTACTGCGGGTAGAAGGACCTATTAGACCCCCTTAATAAAACAGGGTGCAGAAGACTATCAGAAGCTTTCGGAGAACAGGCAGAGGACAACACCTAAGGCCCAGGGGCTATAAACATGTCATGGATGGCCAATTACTGGTCATCAAAGGAATGTAACCTCAGGAGCAAGGTAAGTCAAGTCATTCTTGCCAAGCCTTAGGGGTAGCAAAGAGAACAAAGAACAATCATCCAACATATTTAAAACACACACTACATAGTAAATTCACATGCAACATGGACTTACAGACTAATGAATAGTAAGTAAGGTGTAGAGCCTGTTATTAAACATTAGAAAGATCCCAACCACATCCTGAAGTGAGATGAAAGAAACTATCAACATCAGTGTCATACTTTTTCTGACAAAGGACTTCGGATACTGACCAGTTACTGTACACCCACCCTCAGACTGAAACCACCAACCTTTACACAGAAAAAGAGGGGACTAAAAGGTTTGTGTATTTATCTTAACTGCACATAATTGAAACAATTTGATTAGGCTGTTGTAACTGTTATGGCCGTTAAGACTGGGATTAGACTAAGAATAAATTATTGGCTTTGTCTGAATGGTGTATTCCTTTTCGCTTATAGCAGGGCTATAAGTGTAACAAACTGGTGGGAGTCCAAGCAATCTATTGTCTAACCTGACCACAACAAATTTTTACACAACTTCTATAGTTATTATAATGATAGTCTAAAAATAGAAAAACAAACAAGCAAAGCCTGCTCTATGTGTACTGCTAAGATTTCATGTTAAAAGGTGTTAACAAAATGGATGCTAGAAAAGTTTTTTTCAGTACTATTTTATATCATACAGAATTTTCTATTTTCTTGTCCATAAATTTTTCAGCTTCCTCTCTCAAGATACAGTATAACAGATGTCTTGATGCAAAATTAACACTTTCCTCTAGTAACTGCTTTTGAAATTTGTTTCTTGATCCTTACATTGATACTATCTAACACTTTTGAATTGCTCGGGATATGAGATTTTCATCAACTGTGAGTAACTTTAAAAGTTGCAGCAGAAAGGTGTAAGAAGCCACCACGATGTCCCTCTGGTCTAATGTTTAATAGATTTTTTTATTATTTTTTTCTCTAGGGCTTTTTATAACTTTTAATCCAGGGATAGAGGGTTTACCAAAGGTGAAACATCAGCCATTGATCTCACTTGCCTGAAAAAAACTACTTGAAGAATGTCCCTAAGCAAAAACTAAGTTCAAAGCAGTTTTTAACAGTCATATTATCCTCTTTGGTATCCAAATTTTCCATTAGCATTAGGAATGCAAGTACAAGAAGGAATTTATCTTATATATCAAGGTATACAATTTTACTGTTAATCCAGAATTAACTCTATCCTTATGCCATACATCTTTGCAGTAACTTCATTTTTTTCAGTTTTAATTAGAGGCATTCACTCTTTATGGCAGTAATAGCAGTTACATATTTTTCAAATATAATGGGAAATATTTTACCAGCACCCTAACATTAATTATGATGAAAAACTCAAGGGGATGGGATGGGGAGAAGGAAGAAATAAAACATTGACTCAAATGGGAGCTCTCGCTACATGTTGTTTGGTTAAGGGTATTTTTAAATTTGTATGGATAACATTAATTCTGTTATTTTCATTAGATCAAGCACTGGAATGCTTGATTTTGCAAATCCATAATTCATTTAATTATTTATTTTAAATCATGACAACATGTCCTACACACAGTTTTAAGGGTAAGAAAATGGGGACATCATAATTCAGAAAGTCAGGAAAATGCTCTTCCAGTACAACAGGCATTACAGATATTGCTCTTTGGTTCCTGATGTGAAAATAACAGCATTGTTATTAAACACACTATTTAAGGTAAACCTTTATGTTTCCTAAAGCTGTCTTTTGTCTAATTTGCCTGTGTAACTTGGAATACTGCCAATATAATGATTCAAAGTCCTGTTAGGCAATGTTTTCAATTATAGTTGGGACTCCACAAGACTCAGGGTGACTGAAATGCAAATTTTATTGGCAGTAATTCATAGAAGTCATTCATGCTTTGCTGCTTTTGATGAATGAAATAATCCCAAACTGATGCAAGGATTGGTACTATTCAAAATAAAAGAAATGAGAACAATACTGTGAACTAAGTCACTAACTGAAACAAATAAAGTCATTCTTTCTCTAAATCAACCCTCTACAACAAAATGGCTTTCAGGAAAGCTAGATGAATGTGCATTCTCCAAAGAAGAGACTGACCCCAGAATGAATTAGAGTGATGCAGTCAAGTCAAAGCTGAAAGATCCTTTTAAACATTTTACAATCAGTTTTGTAGCCTTCTCCTTCAGCATTCTTTACCTCAGGCAGCCACCCAGACAAACCTGAGTTTAGCTGCTCCCCAGAACGTAGGTGTCTGTTGTTCACTCCCGATATGGCTGTACTCTTGATTCTCACTAAAAGCCTACAATATGCTCAACTATCACGAACATCCTGAGCGTACACAGACTTAAGAAATATGTATTTACAAGCCAAAATATCACAGATATATCTATCTATATGGATACATAGCTTCTCTAATTTCAACACTAACTGAAAGTTGGACTCCACTGACAGATTTTAATTGGAAAGTCTTAGTGGTGGCCTTTAATGAGATTTAAAAAAAAACGGTCTTCTAACATAGTACAGCCTCTGTAGAGTTAAACTTTCAAGAGTTTTCTGTCACAGCATAGATGTACCACTTCCTCGTTTACCTTTCAAAACTCAAATCCAGAAAAGCCCCCCAAACTATGCTACGTTTGTACTGTACAGTTAATAATTTATGGACATATGGTTTGTTAACTTTAATTGATGGAATCAAATAAGCATGCATTCATTTATGAAAAGCCTTTCTTTATGAACTTGTATAAGCTCTTCACCACTTAAAAAAACCAACAAACAAACCACAGAGCACTTAACATTTTTCCAAGGAAAATGCAGGGAAGGAATCAATTGGAACAGCTTTGTATTCAAAATCATCTGTGAAGCATCAAAGTTATGTTTGTTGGCATCTGTGCTCCAGCTGTGGGATTTGGAGCTTTTTATTTTTTTAATCACGTTCCTTATTCCAATGAGCAAGTACTTGATTTTTTGCATTTACAGAGTTGGAAAGTGAATTTATCAGGAACTGTTCATACTCCCACATCCTTGTTTCACTACAAGAACATGGCAACTTTAAAGCATCACAGGACATCTATTTTACTGGATCTTGCTAAGTGACAATTTTACAGTATTAAAGTAGATGTGAAAAAAATCTTGGTTATATTCATTCAATTGTGTACAAGGACAAAAACGCCTAAAAAGATAATTAAACCAGCCGACAAACAAAAGCCTCCACCATCAGACTCATAAAGAAATTCTCCAATGGCAATGCTAACCAATTATTTGATTGTTGGGAATCCATTTATGAGCAAGTCCTTATCTTTATTAAAGAGCACTCAGAATGACAGAAAGTCCAAGACTGACCCAGACACCTCTGAAATCAAAGGAAGACTAAATTGACTTCAATGCCTTTCAGATGAGGCCCCATTTTACCAGTAACCATCAAGCACTACAAACACAGTGTGCGTCAGTTTGTGACTCCATATGAAGTTTAACATGATCTTGAAGAGCTACAGGAATCAAATAGTATATTTTCTCCATGAATTTCAAAGATCATGGATTCTGAGTTCTCTTGCTTATTTCTTGTATCACCATAAGCTTAAAAGGGTGCAAGTGGCGGGGAGGGGGTGTTTGAGGTGTTTTAAGTGTAGCATAGCTATTGCCCAGTTTAGTAATTCCAAAAAGGTCCTCGCAGGAACTTACCTTTTACCCTTGACTAAGCAGACAAGGTTCCTGGTGTAGGTGTCCAAGGTTAAGAAATACAAAACCAACTGTATTTTGGCCAACTATGTTTTCCAGCGAAACATAAAAGAATTTTCTTTGCTGCTTTCTGTTCTCTTGAGAGGTGACTCCACTCAAGGGAAAACTCTTAAGGGACTACTCCCTGACCTCTTCTCTGCAGTACAAATGAATAAAAAAGACAGATGAGTTCAGTACAACTATTGATGAGGGACCTGAATCAGGGACATGAACCAGCAGAACACTACAGGAGGGAAGCTCATCATGGGCACTGTATTAGAGGCAGAGAGAAAATGCTTGCTGTCAATCAAAAAATCTGAAGAAGGGCAAAAAGAAATCTGCAGAACTAAACAGTAGGGAGATGAAAGTCATTAAAAGCATGAAGCCACTCTTCATAAAGCCAAAGTCATGTACCAATGAAAAATGAATTGAATCACGAAATCTGGCATATTAAATGCAAAAACACAATATGGGAGGCCGGAAAAGAATTCAAGGAGGAACTTCGAAAGGTATAAAAACTAAAACTCAATTGTGTTTCAAGCACATCAGGTACAGAAAGATTGCTACAGAGTCTATAGGCCCAATATATCATGAAGGCATACAAGAGGCATTTAGAAATGGCAAGAGCACAGCAGGCTGTGTTAGTTGAAGAAACTATAGAAGAAACAGAGAAAAATGAACAAAAAATGTCACCTAAGAATATAACTAAAGAAGTAGAAATAAGTAAATTGATAGTTGTGGCACAGAGCTTCTTGCTTAAAATTACTTTCCTGTCTGAGGCCTTGAAGATGGTAAATGTGACACCATTTTCAAAAATACTTCAGAAAGTTCAGGGGAACTATGAAACAATGAGCATGACATCTGAATTGGAGAAGTCAGGGGAAATCATAACAAAGCATGAAATTAGTGGACACATGAACAAATATGATCTACCGAAGAAGAATATTATAAACCCTGGTGTTTTATAAAAGGAAGCCACGAACCTATCAGAGTCAACTAACATGAATACAAGAGGTAAGTTGATACAGTTTACTTTGAATTCAAGAATACATTTCACAATGTATCTCAAAGTCTCTTAAAGAAACTTGCAGCCACAAGGTAAGAGAAAAGCTATTATCCTTTCACAGATAATTAACCGCCTAAAAGATGGGAAATGGAACGAACAGAGGAATAAATGGTTAGTTTTCACAATGGAAGCTGTCCAACATGGTCTGTGTGGTTAAACATATTCAACAGCATGGGAAGTACTGTAGTATCTAAAATACCATCCACTTTCAGGAAAACACTCTGAAGGAGGTACTGCAGGGGGAAAGGGAAAGGGTAAGTCTACAGACAAGAAAGTGCACACATTGTATCAAGCTGGTACTGCAGGCAGAACGCAGTTCTAAGAACTAAACTCATCAATAAATCTCCCCCAAATAACAAAGGATGCCTACCTTGTCAAAGGCAAAAGATTAATAGTCCATTTTCATCTCTATTTGTCTGACTATTTTAGGCAAAGCCCTTCTGTGACTTTAGCAAAGACAAATGCTTTTTTTTTTTTTACATCGTGCACTCCTGTGATATAAATTTTTCTTTCTTCTCCACATTTTACTCTACCTGCCTCTCCCAACACAGGAAATTCTGCTCATAAATATTATTCTTCCTGTGAAGTTTAAGGCAACATAAGTTAGTTTTTCTTGATGTTTTAGGACTATCATGGAAAGTCAGATTTGACTTTATAGTTAGGGCATCCCACCCTGTTATACTTCTTCAGTTTTACTTAGAAAACTGACCAGTCAACAAAATGCCAATAATTCTGAAAACAAAAAAAAAAGTGAAAATATTTCCCTAAATAAAGACACCAAAGGAAACCGTATCCTTTACTTTTTTCAAAATTACAATTATATGGCCCCCAGCAAGGTTTTTGATGGATTAATTCCTATAATCCATCATATGCTTTTTTCTCTCGCATTCTGTGTAATGGATCATTTTTGTACTTCATCCCAAATTGCTGATACTGGATTTCACTATATGTCTAATATTCCTTTTAGTTCTCCATTTCAGAAGATGAGTATGTGCAGTGATATTACTTATTTTTCTGAGTATTTTAAAACCTCTTTAACAAAATATTCATGCTGCCAAGCTATCTCACACAAATGCTTCAATACATGAATGGGGATGCTGGATCAGCTTTTCAATAGGGATAGGACACATAAATTAACTATTTTTAATAGGGAACTTAGTGAATTTGCAAAGAGGGTTATATGCTCCTATGCAGAAACATATAGTATAATTCTAGTTTTGTGAGCAGCTGCCTGAAAATTAGTGAACCTTCTGACTGGATCTCTTTTCATGCTTTAAATAGAGTGAACATACTTCATTTCAGATTAAAGTAGGATTATAGGTCTTGGTTTTCTAGGTAGACTAACAGTCAGATACACTCTCTGGACTTCTGCTGGCTGATGTCATTTAAGGCTGTGAAAAGACTTAGCTAAGTCAGGCAGTGCTGAGGAAGTGGGTCTATTGACTAACTCTCACATTTTTCTTGTAGCTTTTGTTGATTAAGATAAGGACAGAAAAATCTCAGCTGTGTGAAATTAATTTTTTGCTAGTAAGAGGTACATCCACAGTAGTTACCAGAACAGTAAATTGACAGAGCAACACATCCAAGCTCCTGTGTTGCGGATCTGAGCCGTATACAATGTCCTCACAAGCACCGACACATAAATGGGCTTTTATTAAGAATGTTGGAATCAGCTACTACCTTCACAAATAACCTTCATGTACTAAAAACGGGGTTCCTCGGAGCAATCACACAGAAGAGTGCCGTGCTGAGCTCTGTGCAGATGTTGGCTACATAACAGTCTCATATCTGATCTGGCACCTGGCAATCCAGCCTGTGTAATTGGCAAAGTAGTTGTAGTGCCATAGTATCTAAGGAGATATGCCATAGTATCTAAGAAGATATGCCATAGTACCTAAGGAGATATTTCAGTTTCCTTTTCTTCTCTAGTCCACCAAGGAAAGGCACTAGAGTCCCTTTGCTCTGACTATCTCTGACACATCCTGCTCCTCTCGATACTTGCACAGCCTCCTAGCTGGCATGTTGTAGAAGAAACGCCCAGCCACCTGCACAAGCAGGATGAACTGCACAAAGAGCTGCCAATGAGGGTACCCTGAGCTAGGGACTATGAAGGCATTTAGGAGTGCTAGTACTACCTTATTCTGCAGAAATGTTTACAGTTTGGAGATTAATATATCAAGCTGTAACTTGCAAGTTTTCTCATGCATCCTGGGAGGAATCAACAGGATTTCATCAGCTTGTACCAGCTGAGGACTAGGTCAACTCCCTTAAACTTTAAATGTGAGTAAATTGCTAACAGAGTTAGAATGTCAACACTACCATTTCTTTTCCACTTTCCCTTCTGGAGATTGACTAAAAGCCCAAAGAGATCAAAATGTGTCTGTCCTTCCTCTGAATCAGATATCTGAAAAATAAAGGTATAGTCTACAGCTGCTTTTCTCCATCTAGAGCCTCTCTGACACAGCCAGAACTGCATTTTGGGGCTGACCACACTCAGTCTGTATAGGGGCTTCACCAATTTCAAATGAAAGGTAAATCAACTCCTTTATCTTCAGAGTAGTAAATGCTTCACTGATCTCTCATGGTAGAAATTGTTCTAAGTAACAAAGTAGGAGATTTTCATTATGTAAACTGAAAGGACTATTTTTATGACTTCATTCACCTTTCTCATGTTTCAGATGGTGTTACAACTATTGTTGAATGAGAAAAAACTCTGTTCTGGAATCTGTAGGATTAACAATTTTACTTTCAGTTGCATTTCTCTGGCAGAAAAGAAATATGCTGCGTGATGCTGCTTTCAGGTACCCTAAGGGGTCTTGATAGGGAGATTGTGAAACTACATCCTGCCCTTCAAGCCGCAAGGACAAATCACTGTGTATGCTGGTAAAAGAGCTCAGTGTTTGCATGATCTTATATTCTCATACACGAAAAATACAATCCCATCTTCTGGAGTATTCAGGCCTAAATATTATCATTTCAGAATGCTGCAATAGACTGAGTCACAACATCCTGAAGACACAAGATAAGTTGTAAATAAAATAAACACAATGAAAATATATGTTTGCCTTTTTTAAGGCTTGGGAACTTGTTTGTTCAAGATGAATGTCAAAGCCTTTAAATAACTTAATGCTTTTTATTTGGTAGCTGTAGTATTAGCGCAGAAGTCTTCTAAGCCAACAATTGACTGTGGAAGGAACTAGGGAATCAACCCAGGAGGAAAAAAACAGGTAGTTTTAATAATTCATCAATATATATTCCAAAATTTTTTTTAAATGATGGCCCAATCTGATATAACCTGGTTAAGAATAAGGCTGCCTGACACTATTTTCAATGAAAAGCAAAATTCTACCACTGCCTAATAAATCAAAAATTATTATAATGCTCTGAGACCAGGGAAAACAAAATCCGGCAGATAAATATCATTAATTTGGATGGAGTTCCATTTAATTGCACTCGGATGGCTAAGGACTGCTGCCAATTAGCTCAGCTAACAAATAAATCTCACACTCTTCAACAGTTGCTGCAGTCGTGAAGCTATAATGGCAACAGCGCATATTACTTATTCAGGCTTCATCCATCCCTCAATTTACTGAGGTCGAAGTGAAGAACACTGAAACAAAACTCTACTTCATATTAACCATCAGGTCTACATATGAGCACACTTTTTGGTGTAAAATGTGAAAACACAATTACTATGTTTGCCTATAGCATTGTAATTACAGGTGGCTAAATCCAAAAGGAACAAAATATATCAGAGGGACAATTTGTTGTAAGCTGATTCAACACTCACAAAGAGAAACATTGGAAATGCCATTCTAGATCAGACATGCTGTCCCTGGTTATTTTTGAAGGACAGCATAGAAACAAGTGGAATGCTCAAAACATTGTTCTCAATCTGATTATTAATATCTAGAAAAATATTTGAAACTTTAAAATGTGATTTACTATGCTACCTAAAATGTGAAATGTTTTGTCTATTATAATTCCAGTTCTTCCTGATATCCTGCACAATTTTAGTCGTGTAGGGTTTTCTTGATTCTTAAGAATTAAGCCTCAACAATTTCTTGCAACAAGTTACATCATTTAGCAATGGCCTAGACAGAAATTATTTCCCTTAAGTGGCTTCATGTTTCCTTAAAATTCAGTATATTTCAATACAGAGTGCACAGAAATTCCTGTGTTCTCTCTCTCACCCTATCATTAATTTATATATTAGTCCTTCATAAATTAGAACCTTGATTATTCTAATTTATCAGAATCCCAATCCTTTGTCCATCTTTGGGACATTTTCTAGGGTTGAGCTCACTTCCACCACTTGCAATATCCTTTAAGAACAGTAAGCGTGTCTACAGAGCAATTTTATATAACAGCTCTCTCATGTTTCTGTGGTCATTTTCAGTGCCATGCTTCATGCACCCTTTTTTCCCATTTTGATTGCAATTGCACAATGACTTAAGGTTGTTACTGAACTGCCTACAATAAAATTAAGGTTTCTGCATACTTACAAAGCCATATCTTTATAACAGAAGAGACTTTGAAAATTTGTAGATGAAATCATAATGAGCTTCCATGACTTCAGTCCTTGATCCAATGGTGTCAGATAAATTCAGCTTCAAAATAAGCTCAGCTTTGAAGATAATAGCAAGTGGTGGAAAAATCACATTACTTGCAATATATGAAACAAAAAGTGTGATTTCAACTAGCTTCAGTCCAGACTGTCACACTCATCTCTTCTGAGATTAGTTTATATGAATCCCTAGCCTATCTCTTTGTCTCTCCTGGAAATACCTTGCTGAAACATCCTAAATACTAAAATGGAATCTACATTTTCCACTGCTGCACAACTTTTCTGGCTCATAGCTAGTATCATAAACAACTCACGCACTAGGGTCATTCTTCTGTCTTGTTCCTCACTATGCTTCAAGGTGACAGCAGAAGTTTCTGTTAAATTTATGTTAAGTTCATGACTTTGCAATTATGACACAACTCATTTCACTTCTATTACTTCAGCCCTCCTATATGAAATGCAAATCAACCTTTGTATTGATGATGCTGTACAACTTCAGGTCACCAGCAAACATAATATAAATTTGTCTACAAAAATTACTAAGAACGCGAATAAGTTAGATCTTTTTAAAGTCATACCTTTAGGAAATCTAGAGCAACTTCCCAATAAACTGATGTTTCCCCTTCCAGGACAAACCATTGGCATGTCCAGTTGGCTTACCATCTTTTAACTGCTACACCTTCTTGCTAGTATATCGCTTTAACAATGACCCCCCTTTTTAACACTGTATCATAAATTTAATACCATATACTTTGAAGCTGCTCCCTTTTGATTGTCAGAAACTTCCATTATCTTTATGAAGAACAACACCAGAAAGGTGTGAAGTGGTCCACACTGGTAAAAAAATAAGGGATTGCACTCCACTTTCAATTTAAATTTGAATTATTTTTTACCCTGAAGTTGTTCCACATTTTGATAATCAGAGATCAGGTGAAACAGCCCATTCTATCTGCATCGCTTTTCTCTTCTCCTTGAATTTGGATATGAGGCTTGCTATCTTTTTTTTCCTTAGTAACACTAAAACAAAATATTAAATACAGCTCCAGTACTCCAAGACAGAGATTACTTTGTTATTCCTTCTTCCTTCCAAATTAGTGGTCCATATAAGTCTATTACTTTTATCGTTTATACATTGGTGCATTTCTATAGTGTAGTAATTACTACAACTAACTGTCATATTTTGAGTTTTAGTCAGTTGCTTTTAGGGTCCAGGATTATTTTGCATAGGCAATGCTGTCTACATGGTTTTTATCTTATTCCTTACCTTCTTTTTGGCACCTGAGACTGGTTGTAACTGAAGACAGGACCCTTACTGAGCTACGCCAGGACTCTCAGACAGTACAGAAAATACTAGATGGGCTACTAGGTAACTATTTGGTCTATCCTAATCCCATGACTGCTAGATGCAGAATAGGAATAAACTTCCTCCCAGAACAGATTGGTAGAAACACTGGATGTTACATCTGCTGTTCCTTTTTTTGACTTAAATTCCCCCAAAATAAATTTCAATTGCTACAAAATTACCCATTCCTTGAGTCTGCTGCCATCTCTCTGTAATTTTTTTATAGTTCTCCCTTTTTATGTCAGTTCTGATTTCGTGGAAATACTACTTATGTATCACATAAAGTATGTATCAAATAAAGATCTACACATACTAAAGTAGATCCATAAGCACTGGAACTAATGAAGTCTGATTTCCTATAAGTTCATGTTCCAAGTCTTTTAAATTTTTCCTTTTCTCATTTCCCCTTCCCATATCTCCTGCCAGTCCTACTGCTAAAAATTAAAAGATACATGGTGGCCAGTCACAAGCTACATGTGTGCTAACACGTAAGCTTATTGGCCAGCACCTGATGCCACTTGGATCCAGACTCAGCTGCAACTCTCTCTCAAGATGGGAACTAATTTAGGTTTTTGTCCTCCATTGGGCCACTCTTTTCCATTCAACTTGTTGCAATTCCGTGTTGTCATCTAAGACCGCCCTCGAATCAAACACAATTGTAATGGAGGACTGGGTTCCTTGTTTATGGGCAGAAGAGTAAGAATACCTGTCAGACTACAGTATTATCCTGTAAGACTTATTACTTGATGAAACTAAGCTAAACCCATGCCATCTACTTCTTGTTTTCATTTGTAGTGTACAATGACAAAGTTACAGGTTACTTTCCAGAGATAACAGAATGTCCTAGGGTCACAGGAATGAAAAAGTCCCAGGCTGGATGAAGCACGAGTGCCCTGGAAACAACCTCCAGCTTCGGTATCACTCATTACTTCATTCTAAAATTACTGCAAAAAAACCTCTCAGCATCCAACGTCCTTTATTCCTAGATATCTTTCTCCTTTTGCATTCATATTCAAAAAACAGCTGTGTCAAAGTGAAGTAGAGATTCATGTCTCATAATGTTGAGCCCTTGAGCCCAATGTTGCACTTGTTGGGAGCAGAATGGAGGTTTGAGATACTTCTGCCTTCTGTGGTTAACAGATACAGTAATGATCAAACACTGAGTCTCATATAGCCAGGTGTAAGGTATTACATCTAAGTAGCAATAACAAAGACTACAGCTACAGCATGGGAGCTGCTGAAAACTGCAAAAAATAGCAATAGCTGTGATAGGATACACTCTGGTGAACCTGGTGTTTAGGAAACAGTGTGGCAAATTCCGGACATAGCAAACTGGGTCTCCTGTCTCTGATCAGTTCTACTCCCTAACTGGATGAAGGCATTAGGCTTTCACCAGACACATTGGCTGTTCCCTATGTCCAAAGCTCTGAGAAGGCTTGTGCATAGTTACAGTAAAATTTGTTTCCTATGTTTTTTCAAGTATGATTTCGACTTCTGAATGAAACGCACATCATTTGTGTCACAGGTATACATATTCAAGGCAAAGCTCTTGGAAGGGAGAATATTCACTTTGGAGAACCCTTCTAACCATATTTGAAAGAGATTTCAAGTCAACTGTCATTGGTCCACAAAAGAGGTTATTGCACATGACTTGGAAGTCTCTGAAACAGCTTGCTCTAAGAACCTCAGAGCAAGACTGCAGTCAGTGTCGATTGTCACCGGTTGAACTGAATAGTTTGAAATGGACTTGTAGCAGTTTTCCAGCAGCTGAAGATTTATTTCTCAGCTTTACATTATTTTTAAAATTACATGCTTCTCAAAAAAATGGATGCTCCACACTACTCTGTTTTAAGCAAGAAAGCAAACTTGCAGTTTAGTCTCTATTTTGAAATTAAATAAATCTAACAGCAAAATGATCACCGGTTATGTAGCTAAAGACTACCTAAACCACCTCGCATTTGGATGTCAAAATCAGTTCAATCAGTTTATATTCATATTTACCTTGACTATGAGTGCCAAGTTGATAACTTCCTTTACTGACAAAGCTGAGCACCACATGTACCATTAATTAATAAGTTAGCATTTCTTGTGATTTTGATTTTTTTTTTGTTTTACCCTCTTTAATTACTTGGCATTGCTTATAATAGCAATAGCATATGCAGCATCAAGAGAAGACAGGCTCTACTTTGCAAAACTTTTAAAACATACAAAAAACAGCTAATACTCAACAGAGCTTATATTATAGAAAGAAAAAAAGGATTGGAAAAGGAAATAAGTATGAAGTAGGCAAATGTCATATAAAAAGTACAATTTTTGTACATCATGCTTGTGAGAAATTGTGTTCTGGTTTTGCAATAGATGATGTATTATTTTATTTTTCTTTAACTCAAATAAGTCAAATGGAAACTTTAGAAAGAACCATAAAAAAGCACAATAACAATCTTCTTTTCTGGTCCCTTTTCTCTAGCCTAGGGATTTGGAGTTTGTTTTGTGAGATGGCAAGTACTTTAAAGGCAGACTCTGTCCTTTCTGATGGACAAAGTACTCTGAAAACCTTCCATCTTCAAATTCCCTTTAAAAACTTAATGAAAGCAAACACATCTGACATTTGTTTTTTCAAGACTTTTTTTTCATCTTGTGTCATAACAGAAACTTTAGCATACAGTTTTTCTTCCCAACGTTTTGTTTTCAGTACACTTCCAGAACATTGAAATAATAATAATAATAATAAAAAATATGAATGTGAGACTAGCAATTATTTCTAAGAAACAAACAAAATTCCTCCTTTTTTTTTTATTCCACAGCAAAATCCAGCATGCTTTGTTTTGGCATATGGAAAATATAGACACTTCACTCATCTCCCATTACAAAAACTAGAATTAATGCATATGTTAGCATGACTGAAATGAGAACACAGACAAATATATGTAAAGTATGTCACCCAACTTGAGCCTCAAACTGGATTTCTTATTCAGGCAATAATTCTTAAAAAAAGTTATTTTTTATTACTCGCCTGAGGCAAATTCAACTGAGATTATGATTCTCAGGGGAAAAGACGCATTTTCTGAAGCAAATGTACAACTTATCTGAGTATGCTGTAAAATCTGAAGATATTTGTCCTCTGAGTCATATTAACACAGTCCACAGAATTCCACAGTTCCTTCTCTAGCAAATGTATCACCTGAATACATGAGAGTAATACCTGTTTTGTGATCCACTTAAGCTTCCTCTTACCAGATTTCATCTGCTCTTAAAATTGACTGCAATGGTCCTATCTCTTATTAGACAATTTCAAGCATTCTTTACTAACTTTGATTAACATAAGACCTTGATAGGTCCTTATGGCTTCAGATTTTCACTTCAAGCTTCATCTTTTTGACCTTTAGGAGTCTCTGTGGTCTAATTCTCTTATATCCTACTGATTTATGGTTTTCTATATTCAGTGTAAATGCTTTCAGTCCTAAGTCTCTGGCCATCTATTTTCATGCATTGAGTGCACTTCAGCCAGATACGCATCTTTAAAATATCATCATGTTTTTCTCTCCTTGCAATTTTCATATGCCTCAAAAGATTTATTATTATTATTATTATTATCATTATTTTTTTATAAGATGCTAAGTTTGTAATAACTGCAGGGAACTCTCTACTGAGTCCTGATAAAAAATATTCAACTGTCTTGGTTGATTTCTGCTGTAAGACAGATAAAGCCAAGGAACTAACTGATGAGAAACATGCAAAAAGCAGAACTGGCAGTAGCTGCCTGCTGTGATATTACAGACTAAGAACAATAAAACCAAACTAAAAGGAAGGAGAAACGCTCAGCAAAAATTATGTGGTATAAATCATTAGATGGACACAGACACCAGGCATGAATGCTGTAAAAGCTGCAAAATGAGAACAGCTAAATAGATTAAGGTTGGCTATATTGCAGTCTCACAGCCTGGTTGCAGACTGGAAAACAGAAGAGATTGGTGCTCCTATGACATAAAATCTGGTCCCCTGATACTGCCGGCAAACAAGCTGTAAGACTTCCTTTCTTAAGCCTTATAAAACAAGTTTTTGTTTTTCTCTCCCGACCCCCCATTGAAAAATGATTCTAAAAACAAAGAATAGGCACAGTCAAAAGGGGTCCCAAGAGAGAATTTGGTCCACACTACACCTCTGTTGCATCAAAAATTTCCTTTCAAGATGAAATAAAGCCTACCATAGTTACTATCATCCTAAATGGTATGTTCTCCAGTCTCTATCTACATATTTTTCTTTTCCACTTTTTACAAATGCAAATCTTGGCTTTACAGACCACAGACTGAACTATACAGCTGCAGAAGACCTATGGCAACTCATGCCATTCAAACATTGTGAAAGTTTCCCAGAGTTCATCTTCACTGAAGGTAAATAATGCAATAATTTTCTAATTAATTTTAAAAACCCAAAAACATTTCCATAGCTGAACTTGTAACTGCTCTGTGACACAGCAGAGACAACGTGCTAAGACTGATAATAAATTACAAAACCCAGTAACATTAATGAATCAGTTCTAACTAAATTTTTACACTAAAGGTTTTCCTACTTTCCTCATGGAGCTTCCTGAGAAAATTAGAACTACACACCTTTCATTTTAGACCATGGAAAGATTCTATGCAAAACAAAATACTACTTTCTCTCACAGACATTAGTACAGGATAAACAGGGATCACTGAGACAGAAAAACTTTAGACTGTGCTCTTTTCTATGCTAGTCAGGAAGGTTTAAGAACAGATATAGACCTTAAGTCTGCTTTTATGTGTACATCAGGTGGAGACAAATATTTTGGAAAACTTGGTATAACACTAAGTTATCATGTTACTTCTGAAAGTTCAACTGAAAGACAAGAACAAACCTGTTGGATGTTTTCAATCTACTGAAAATGCAATTCTACCACTAGGATAAACGTTAGAGAGAACAAATCCTGGGAAAATGCACAAAACCTTAAAATTAGAATGTAATAAATGGTCCTTTCTTTAGTATTGAATTACTGCCCGTCTAATAAATAGATGACAGATGATGACAAACTTCAGAACTAAGCTTACTCTCAGAAATGAAGGCATGAAAAAATTGGTTTAATATATGAAAAAAATGTATTTTTCTTCTACCTCTTTAATATTCCTGAAGAAAATTCGGTACATGTTTCTTAGTGTGCAACATCAGGCCTGGCCATTAAGCACAACATGGCTAAAACCACTCTCATTTTTCCTTTGAGTTGTGTTCATTCTTTGTCACTGGGGAGATTAACATTACCATCTGCCATTCACCAGCAGAATCTGTCTTCTGCAGTTTTGGCCACTTCAAATTTTCACCCAGGTTATGCTTTCTACACAATACAATCCACCACTAGAATTCAAATTATCATTGCACAGCACCCCAAGGTTCATCTGATATTCACCTACATTTGCTAAGACTTTGCTTCAGCTTCTTCTTGTCCTGCAACAATATCCTTTCCTCTGGCTTTGCAAGTGTTATCCATTCAGGAATACTCACACCAAGGTTATCTTCCCAGTGTAATGCAGTGAACATGTCACCCTGCTCTCTACATGTCTCTGCTACATTTCTCTCCTTCACACGTATACTACTATGCATCATCTCATTCACCTTAAAGAAAGTAATGTCCCATTTTGATGTTCCGAGCACATGAAACCTACCACCTATATTTGTTCAAATATGAGAAAAAGCCTTTATATACTTTTCCATATGTTTCTCTTCATAAATTGTGTATCTATAAAGCACTTTTATTCACTCAAATTCTCCCACTTGTAGGGTCAAAGCCTGACAACCGTGAGGCTGCTGCCATGCTAAGATCAGTATTGCCATTCAAGCTTACTTCAGCACTTCCTGGTGGCTATGTGTGTTCACTTATTGGCTCCTTATTTATTTAGATCTTGAATTTATCTTCTTCTATGCTGTACAGGACCTGATACACTGGAGTCCTGGTCTCATAGCAAGAGTTACTATGTAGTCTGGTGAAATAAAAAGCACCATAAACCTGCCAAGGACACATCCACATCTGCACCAACCTTGCCTCAGGAAGCTCATATTCTAGATGATATCGTGAAAAAGCTGAATTAGATGTATTTCTGACTGATAAACTGTGAGAATTTCAGCACACATGAGCAACACAGAAACACCCTCTGGTGACTCATATTAGGGGTAAAGCATACACAGATGCCCTATGGACACAGGGACACCCACGTCATATGACCATGGATATTTGCCAAAGGGAAAGCTAAGAATTACTTACCACGCTACAGCCAGGACAGTCAGGACCATTTTCACATGTCCTACGCCGCGCCTGGATCCCCCCTCCGCATTGAGCAGTGCAGCGCTCCCACGGACCCCAGCCTGTCCAAAACACATGAGGGGGGCACAACAAATGCTCATTGCAGTACCTGTGAGAAAAGGCAAACAAGGAGGCAAAGAATCTATTTAGTACCAAGACAACACTTCCCCCAAAATTCCCTCATTTGTGTCATTCAGATTGATGTTTGTATAGAGAAGTACATACAAAAGGCCCCTCTCCATTCCCAAAGCACTGAACTAACAGTTGCCACACTGCACAGAGTGTTTAAACATTTGAGGGTTTTTTTAGGCCATAACTGCGTGGGTGAAGCATTTGTTTGCTTTATTCTGTGCCTTTACACAATCCACGCAATACAAACATACTATTGTACTGCAAGCACGTAAGCAAGGTTGACAACTACTTTATTAAAAACAGTTGGGGCTCTACATCTGGGGCAGAAGTGAGTCAACCAAACGGAAGGCAACCATTTATGGAGGCAGTCTTTTATCAGTCTCTAGCTAAGCATTGATTAGGATCCATCTCTCTCCTCTTCAGAGAGCTAAACTTGTTTTTTGCTTTCCACAGCATCTCCACTTTTGTGGGTAAAATAAAAGCTAAAACATTGATTCTAGGCATAAGGAACTGTACTGTTTTCATAATGTTATTACTGTATCTTTTAAGGGTGTCTTTAGCTATTATAATCTTTGAAGGATTTCCCAGTGGCTGCAAACTGAGTCAGAGGCCTACTAGGTTCTTGAGGGAAGCAGGGATATTTTACTACTGACCTGTCATTACTGTAACAAGACATTCAGATGTGTGTGAGGATCCTAACTTTTGGTGAGTTTTTTCATTTTTGGCAAAAAACCCTAAGATTCCTGATTTTTTGAGTGTGCCTTCCAATAACTCTATCTGTAGCACATGATGCTTAGTAAGGACCCTCTACACAGGTCCAAAGAATTTGGGCCACCAGCAAACCTGTCTGGGGCTCTTAAGGAGACCAAATGGTTATTTTAGATAAAGCAAAGCCACGACATATTCAGAAAAGAGATGACCCTGAAGGAGTGCTCTAATATTTTATGGACGTGGCTGGGTGGCTTTTGTTCCAACTAATGACTGTTCTGAACAAACTAATCAATCTGATACAATATTTCCTCATATTTTACACCAGCCATCCAAAATCCTTGCCCTTCTAACAAGCTTCCATCACTTTGCACTCTCCTGCAATGAAAACTGACTCTAACACTTCAGTAATTCATTTTCTATGAAAAGAGAAATGACAATATAAATTGTCATCATTTTCAACACGAATAACCATAACTTTTTTTTTTCCAGAAAGCCCCAAGATCCTCAAGCTCTAATTCTTCATTACCAAGGAATCTGCATCTTCAGAACTCCGTGGGGGGAAAAAAAAAGAGTTGTTTGTTTATGTTATATACAAGAGTAGGTGTATCATATGTGCTCATACGTGCTGGAGCCTATGATTCAGAATTTGTCCCTAGCTAAGAGCAACTCCATCAAAATTTAAAAGGTTGGGAATGCAGTAAAAAGTGGAGTGGCATTTAGTTTTATGTTTCTGTGTAGTTAAGGAAAGTATTAACAGCTTGTATCGACCTCATCTGCTGTTTACCAGTAAACAGAGGGAAAAAAAAAAAACAAACCCTCAATATTTATGAATCTGCTGTCTCAGAATTCTTCAGTGTAAGATTTGGGTAAATGTTTTTCAACAGTAGCTTATACATAAACTACCTTTTTTTCCTCCTCCATGTTCAATATTTGCAATTCACAGTTCACATTATGCTATCACTAAAGACGCAGCAGAATGTTCTGTGCTTGGATATTCTTCCCCCAAAACTCCAACAGCTGCACACATTCTTTGTCACATGCAGTCATTTATGTGAATGTTTGCAATAGTTTGTCTCTGTGATCATTTATTGAGAACGTGTACCCAATGAAACATAGATGCAATATTACCATTTATTTAGTCAATTGAGTACATTTTTTGCATAATTTCATTAGTTCTTAATGGAGACGTGCTAAGCTAATTTGGGACACACACATAGGATAATGCAAGTCTGCCATGAAGTTGACAATTACCGACATTCAGCCATGCAAAAAGTAAAATTAAGGGTGGGATTCATCTTAAAATTCACCTTAAAATATAGGCATGCACAGTGTAGCTGTCTATAAATGAAGTAGTCATCTGAACTTGAGCAACAAATTCATGGAAAAAACCATGGTTTATGTCACCCTAAAGCAAATGTCTAATGTAGGTCATACAAATACAGCCCTTAATATACTGATTTCTTTCCATTGATTATAAAGGCTGCATGGGAGACAGACATCTAAGCTCCCATTACAGCCAGTGGAAGTTTTGTCAATACAAGCTAGGGAGGCTAGAATGACTAATTTGACCAAACAGGAATATACAGTAGAATGAGAAAAATCACTCTGTTCTCCACAGCCTGTATTGACTAAATTTCTACAGACATTAATGAAAGTTCAGACATAAGCACTCACACATAAGCACTCACATTCATGGATGTGAAGTTAGGTGTGACAAGTCTCACTTCTATGAGGATTATGACACTATACAGTGCCTCTTTTAGTGTTAACATGCCCTATTATCTGCTCGCTCACTTAAGTCGAAGACAGAAAAGAAATATAACAAGTGACTCGGTAAGCATTTCAGAGGCTTGTAAATTCTGTTAACCAACACTTGTGGCCAGGAAGGCCAATGGAATCCTGGGCTGCATAGGAAAGAGCGTGGCTAGTAGGTTGAGGGAAGTCATTCTCCCCCTCTACTCTGCACTGGTGAGGCCACAACTGGAGTACTGCATCCAGTTCTGGGCTCCCCAGTTCAAGAGAGACAGGGAACTACTGGAAAGAGTCCAGTGAAGGGCAACAAAGATGATTCAAGGATTGGAGCATCTCCCTTAGACTTAGAGAACTGGGACTCTTTAGTGTGGCAAAGAGAAGGCTGAGGGGAAACCTTAACAATGCTTACAAGTATCTAAAGGGTGGTTTGAAGGAAGAGGGAGCCAGACTCTTTTCAGCGGTTGCCAGTGAGAGGGCGAGGGGTAACGTGCACAAGTTGGAACATAGGAGGTTCGACTCAAACATGAAGAAAAACTTCTTCACAGTGAGGGTGACAGAGCCCTGGAACATGTTGCCCAGGGAGGTTGTGGAGTCCCCTTCCTTGGAGATTTTCAAGACCCACCTGGATGCAGTCCTGAGTAACATGCTCTAGCTCTGGGCAATCCTGCTTCAGCAGGGGAGTTGAACTAGATGGTCTCTATGGTCCCTTCCAACTCTAAAAATTCATTGAAAATTCAGTGAAATTTGAAGATGCAGTTGAAACTACGAGATCACAGAATCACAGAATGATAGGGGTTAGAAGAAGGGACCTCTGGAGATCGTCTAGTCCAACACCTCTGCCAGAGCAGGTCCATCTAGAACAGGTTGCCCAGGAAGGCGTCCAGGCAGGTTTTGAATGTCTCCAGAGATGGAGACTCCACCACTTTTCTGGGCAGCCTGTTCCAGTGCTCTGCCTCCCTCAAAGTAAAGAAGTTCCTCCTCATGTTTAGACAGAACTTCTTACATTCAAGTCTGTGCCCATTTCCTCTTTTCCTGTCACTGGACACCACTGAAAAAAGACTGGCCCCATCCGCCTGACACCCACCCTGACAAAACTGAAAAAAGCTCCAAAATGACTATGCAAGCTACTTAACTACAATTTAGGAAAAATCCTTTTCAAAAAGTCAATGACAGAAGTGAATGTCAGGTTTTCCTTTTTTTTCAGGAAAAGAAAAAAAAAACAAAAACAAAACCAACACAACACGGCATACAAGTAGAATCTTATTTTCATTTCAGCCAGGCAGCCTCTGAAAACATCAGGTATGTTTTCACAGCTAGAGACATCCCTGCAATTGATCTTTGAGAGCTGTGCTACAGCACGGGGCTTTGAGCCAAGTTTCATTATATCTCTTCTTGGCCGCATTTCAAGTCACTCAATAACCCTTTTTCCCTTTTGCTCTTTCTTCCCCTCTTAATTTTGTTCTCAGGACCCACAGGGCTAACATTTTACAGTAATTCAACAAAACATGCAATGCAAGAAACTCAAATCTGTGAAACCACTGCCCTCTCCCCTAATCTAACTGCAGTGAGGTCAGAAGGGAGAACAGCCTAGAGAAATGTGGATTTTGTACAGTGACCCTTCGCATTCCCTCTTGCTGTGAANGAAAAACTTCTTCACAGTGAGGGTGACAGAGCCCTGGAACATGTTGCCCAGGGAGGTTGTGGAGTCCCCTTCCTTGGAGATTTTCAAGACCCACCTGGATGCAGTCCTGAGTAACATGCTCTAGCTCTGGGCAATCCTGCTTCAGCAGGGGAGTTGAACTAGATGGTCTCTATGGTCCCTTCCAACTCTAAAAATTCATTGAAAATTCAGTGAAATTTGAAGATGCAGTTGAAACTACGAGATCACAGAATCACAGAATGATAGGGGTTAGAAGAAGGGACCTCTGGAGATCGTCTAGTCCAACACCTCTGCCAGAGCAGGTCCATCTAGAACAGGTTGCCCAGGAAGGCGTCCAGGCAGGTTTTGAATGTCTCCAGAGATGGAGACTCCACCACTTTTCTGGGCAGCCTGTTCCAGTGCTCTGCCTCCCTCAAAGTAAAGAAGTTCCTCCTCATGTTTAGACAGAACTTCTTACATTCAAGTCTGTGCCCATTTCCTCTTTTCCTGTCACTGGACACCACTGAAAAAAGACTGGCCCCATCCGCCTGACACCCACCCTGACAAAACTGAAAAAAGCTCCAAAATGACTATGCAAGCTACTTAACTACAATTTAGGAAAAATCCTTTTCAAAAAGTCAATGACAGAAGTGAATGTCAGGTTTTCCTTTTTTTTCAGGAAAAGAAAAAAAAAACAAAAACAAAACCAACACAACACGGCATACAAGTAGAATCTTATTTTCATTTCAGCCAGGCAGCCTCTGAAAACATCAGGTATGTTTTCACAGCTAGAGACATCCCTGCAATTGATCTTTGAGAGCTGTGCTACAGCACGGGGCTTTGAGCCAAGTTTCATTATATCTCTTCTTGGCCGCATTTCAAGTCACTCAATAACCCTTTTTCCCTTTTGCTCTTTCTTCCCCTCTTAATTTTGTTCTCAGGACCCACAGGGCTAACATTTTACAGTAATTCAACAAAACATGCAATGCAAGAAACTCAAATCTGTGAAACCACTGCCCTCTCCCCTAATCTAACTGCAGTGAGGTCAGAAGGGAGAACAGCCTAGAGAAATGTGGATTTTGTACAGTGACCCTTCGCATTCCCTCTTGCTGTGAATCCAAGTTCAAATGCCTCAATAAAGGAATTGTCATACTGGGGGGGGGAATATCCTCTGTCCAGTTGTGTCCACAACCACTAGTTCCTACCGTAATTTTTTAAATTTTTACTCCAGGAAATTCCAGTACAACTGGAATTACTATACTTGTTCCTATGAAGATCTCATCCTTTAGTAAAACATCAATGTATTTTAGTGTTGCCATGTAGCACTGAGTACCACAGGCTGACTGCATGACAGTTATAAATGTGTCTTTTTTATTCCACAGAGAGACATTATTGAAATTAAATACATAGTTCTTAATTTTGAATTCTATTATAATAGCATGTATTTAAGAAAAACAAACTAACCTTCATCACTGTCAGCTCATTCCAATGTAAAATACTGTTATGTGGTGGGTAATCATGATTACCAGCTGGTGACTTACTGGGAAACACAGACTATACGGAGGTTGATGGGAATGCTGGACTCCTTTAATTGAAGGCAGACACACGACGCACACACACGCCTTACTGGACTGACACTGCTGAATCGACAGAAACCCCCACCCAGGAGACTGTGGAAGTCCAGGGCATGTGCTCCCGGCAGCTACTGTGGGAGAAGAGGAGGGAGCAGAGAAAGCGAGGAGCATGGGAACAAACACTTCAGGCAGGCAGGGTAGCCATGGGAGTGCAAGGAAGCCCAAAGCCTCCTAGTGTTTGATCTGCTCTGCTGAAGGGGACCGGGCTTGTTCGCACTGCTCAGAAACCAGCGGTGCTATACACAGCAGGCACTTGACTCTCAGCTGTTCCTCCTTCTCATGGAAACAAGCCCCAAAAGATCTGAATATCTGCTGAGGGCTGTATAGAATAAAAGGTGACAATATGTACTGCTTCTAATCTTCTAATACACCCCAAAATTTCCAGGGCTTTCAAATGCTTACTCCTCATCTGCATCAATTTATTTTCCTACTTCTGATTTGCCATGCTTTTTTTCTTCTTTTTTTTGTCCTATCTAATAAAAGATAACTATACTCACTAAAAACAAGGGATTCTCATTCTGATGTCCCTCATTTCTGTGCAGATAAGAGGGAAACCAGTGGACTTAATGAGTCCGTATCTACAGCATCTTCCACAGCAAGGAGAGGAAAAACATTTTCACTCAATGAAAAAGTCAAGACTGGATACTGTAGATTCTATAAACTAAAACCTAGAGTTTTCCAGCAGCTTCAGTGAATATTTCTCATACAGGAGATATCAGAAATTTTTCAGCCCCTAAGGAATTAATCAGGATGTCTTCCATCTGGAATCTTAACTACAAAATTATTTTATCCAACTAGAAAATTTTGTTAAAATACTATTTTTACTCCCTCTTTATATTCCGTCTAAATGGACATCAGCTGCACTTTTGACCTATTTCTACAAGGCAAATTGGCTTTGGAATATGAGTCTTTGCTGCTATCTCTCAACTGCTTTCTACCCTCCACACCCCTTCAGCAGCAGAACATGAAACAGCTTAACTTATCTGCAATACTTTAAATTGGTAAATATTGCCATTGATTTCAAGGGAATGACCAGCAAGCACAGAGCTGTCTGATACATTAGCTGTGATAGGACCATGGCTTTCATGAGGTAAACCAAACATAACCTAAACAAACATTTAGCTCTTACCACATGAACAAATATTCTCAAACTGAATATGCATTCACATCTGTAGGTGAGTTTACCTCAGCTATACACTGCCTTTTCTATGTTTGCTTTCTATGGAGCTATGCGCTGGACTTCTACTGAAATCACTGTTTGTTGAAAAGCTGTTTCAAAGTTTGTCACAATGTTGGCTGTGGAATTGAATCCTGTATTTATGACCCTGAAAGTGCACTTTTATAAAGATAAATGTACACAATGCGTAAACCAACTAATTTTAATTTTTACTAACACTACACATATATTAATTTTACATATGACCTGGGCCATTAAGAAAGTAAAATGCTAGGCCATTTATAAACATCAATTAATTCAAATGAGAAAATCTGCTTATTGGTCCTCTGGATACAAAACCAAGGTAAACATTTCTTAGGAGTTACTGCATGTGGAATACTTACTCAATCTGCCTAAATGTACTGGGCCCAATTCTCAAAGGAAATGTTTCTATTTGGTGCAGATGTATCTCCAGTGGTACTGAAGTGAAGCAGTGAATTAGGACTACTGTAAATACTGAAACTCCATTGCCCACATAACTCAGAACTCTCTACAAGCTGTCAGAGCCCAGAGAATACTCATAAAGCCCTAATGGCCCCAACCAGCCTCACCTGGGACCTCTATGCACACCCATGGGCCCAGGAACTCTATTTAAGTTCTGCCAGGGACCTTCAACCCTTGCCTGAGCTGTGCTGTTGGAGAAGTGCTGTTGGAGACCTTGTTCCTGGGCCACCATGGAGCACCTTGGTCTAGACCTCAACATGTGAACTGGCTTCTGGCCTTGTCTCTGTTGCTAAAGACCTGCCTGCTGACCACTTAACTTGATCCTAGCCTTGGCCTGTGGCTTGGCTTCCCAACTGGACCTCAGACCTGCCTCATCGCCATGATACCACCTATTATCTTAGACTCTTGGTTGGATCTGAGAACAATCTCCAGGCTTGCCCTGCTCCCCTGCTCAAGGTGGTGGGATGGGCCCTGGCTGGCAAGTTTCCCAGGATTCTCTGCTTTTTTAATCTGAAAAAGATTTATCCAAGTATTTGGCTTGACACTGACAAAAATCCTGGCAAATAAGTGATGTCTCATTCCTCTATCTGCTTTACAAATGATGTGACAAAACTTCCTAACATACCACACACCTTCTGGAAAGAAATGTTAAAAGTCCTTTTAAAAAACCCACAACCTTTAAAACTATCAACACACATCATGGATAACTTAAACAAAACCAGGGTAGAGGCAGGAAGGTCAGCTGTGAGCAAGCTTGTGAGTGAGAGGAAGGTGCAGGGCCGGTGAGGGTGAAGGGTGCTTCAAGGAGATAGGAAACAGTAACAGACAAACTATGAGAATAAAATACATCCTGCAGTAAACTCACAGGCACGTACATCCCAGATTGCTGCTGAACTGGACGGAGAGGTAAAGAACAAGTAACCTGCAGGCTACAAAAGCAAAGCAACATAAGCCTGCTGTTCCATCAGAACTGTTACATACCAAAAGTCAATCCTCCTAGGCTGCCTGTTATTTCAATTCGTTTTATGTATCACTTTCCATTTTGTAACCGCTTTTTTTGTGCGCCCATTATCTTAATACTGGACATTTTCTCCTATAATTATGGAAGTATTTCTCATGTTTTTCTTTATTTCTCTGAAACTCCTCATTGGACTTTTATTCCATGTTATATTTAAGATGAACAATGAATACTAACATTCTCAGTCCACCACCAAAAAGTGTGTCCAAACTAAACTCTTTTCTTCTATATTCAGTTTTATTATATCCTGCCCTGGACTGACCTCTCAGTTCAAGAAAATCAATAACTGTTACTCATGCTGAGACAGAGATATATAATGGCAAATATAATCCATAGTTGGTGGTGATGGCTTTTTGGTTGGGCAACCTATTTTCAGAAAGCAATTTAGAAAATAACAAAATGTGATGAAATGGTAAATATTCATGGCTCTGAAACTGCAAGAAGTGTTCACATGTTCTGTGATACTGATACTTTACACTTAGAGTTAGAAAGACAAGGTCCTTGATGATCTGTTAATACATAAGTGTGTGATGCAACTTTCCTTCAATGGAATCTTTTCATCTATAGAAATACCAGAGTTGCTGTTTAATTAAGTCCCTCACTGAAACTCATCATAAAGGTTAGTGAATCTTGTTTTCATCCAACAGCAATATAGAACACTGAATCATCCATACAGAATTACTGAAGTAAGCTGCCAGTGAATAATGAGATTCTTACACCAAGAAGCTATCTAGCTTTTTGGCATGCCTTGAGAAACAATATAATGCATCTAACAGTTGCAGGCTACATGAATACCTTCTAGTTGGATTTAAAGAAATATTTAATTCCTGTTAAAATTCCTAACTCATAAATTACAAATTAGAGACATTAGGATGCATGTAAAATGGAATCAGAGCCCTGAACTTTACGTTAGAGAGCCAAAGAGGTAGATGGTGAAATCAAAATCTGAGTTGATTTGATCTGCTCAGGGGTTAGTTTATATACAAAAAATTTTAAAAAAAAACACCCTGAAACCTTACTAAAAAATATTTGAGTTCAAGGTGTATTATATTTATTGAATATAAAACAAAGCCCTTGAAACTTCCTTTCATGTTATACAGATCCTTAATTCATTTAAGACAGAAAAAATGAACTCACTGCATCAGTAACACAGTGCTGTGACCTTACTATATATTGCTCTGAATTCCGGGTCTTGAGGCTGGGCGAGCTACAATTCAAACACACTGCAATCAATTTTAAAGGAGAATCAATTTTCAGGGTCTCAAGGGACAGCAGCACATTGCTTCAGCACAATTCTCTGGCACTACTAGGAGCTCTCAGCTGGCTCGGGAGGGACGCAGCTAAGTGAAAGATGAAAGAACTGCTGCAGACCCACAGCCTTGCTAATGGGAATACTGCTATTGTGCAGCAGTGGAGTTAAAGAGAGAGTGAAAGGGAAGAGAAAAACAAGGCAGGTAAAAGAGAAAATGTCCTGTGGAATACAGCTGAGCAGAAGAAATTAAAACAGACAGTAGAAAAAAGATAGCTCACCTCTCTTCACGATTCTGTCCCACACACACGCGTCCTCCATGTCGAGGGGTTGGATTGCTGCAGGAACGCTGACGAACTTGAAAGCCTATTCCACAAGTGGTACTACAAGGTGACCAAGAAGTCCATGGTGTCCAGCCCCCATTTCTGGTAGAACAAAAAGCTCAGGCTCTGTCATCTGTTATACATAGCGAATGGCTGATTAGGTGCGACTGACAGCAGAACCTGGCCCATTAATATATCTGAAGAAGTCATTAATACTGCATCGTGTTCCATTTCTTAAAGAATATTGGGCTAAAATAAAGGTGCTCTTATCCTTCCATATTCCATGCTTTGTAATCAGCAACTGCTAAAATGACCACATTACACAAGAAGCTAGATACAAAGATATGAAGCTATTTTGTTGCTTTTGGTCACTTTATTTGGGGTAAACCTCATCTGCAAACTCCTATAACTTTTATTTACATATTGTTCTAATTATTATTTATGGGTCATTTTTTCAGGGAGATTAAAATGTCAAGTTTTGGTACCTCTTCTAAAAGGAAAGGGATTAAAGGAAAAAGAGTAATAAGTAAGCGTCAAAATGCATTAGTTCAGAATTTTAACAGGATACTCTGATAAGGCACCAATACCTTATTTGCAATGTAACAAAAAAAGCTAACAGACTTCACATGCTGTACCCTGCATTTGTGACCTTTCGGAAAGGGCAATCCTGTCCCTTGCCAATAAACCCTAAGAAAAAATATACTATACCAAACATCTCAAAAGGAATTTTATACCCTATTCTAAGCAAAAAATTATACGTTTCAAGCAGTTCTCAAACCCTTTTGATGGCTAGATTGCAGTTTCTGTATTGGTAGAAGACAAAGAGAAATCAAGAAAAATAAAACTAAACTATAATGAATTCTTGAAGTTCCATCATAAAAACAGAAGTTAAAATAGTACATTATTTGATTTTGAAATAATCTTTTTGACAATGAAAACTAATTAAATCCAGTAATAAAAATGACATAAGATTATTAAGTAATTTATCACAAATACTACAAATTTAAATTTCACTCATCTTGATGTCTTCCTATTATTAGGGTTATAAGAGTTGATAACACAGGAAAAAGCTTTTGAAAAAAAATAATCAGCTATCACTGGTAACACAGACAAAAAATAATATCTTTGTCAGTGCAATGTATTACCCAGTTGGCAAAATGAACAAAATACCTGGATATCCATGAGTTCTGGGATTACTAATATAACAGTGTTAACAGAAGTAAGATGTTAAAATAGTAGTGTAATACTGCCAAATCAAGTCCCAAATTGCCTTCTAAACCTGACAGCAAATAACTGTTGTTTGATTGTTCAGTATCTCACAGCATGTTTATCTTTTCTACCATTTTCCTGATCTGATGCTATATACTATATTTTTCTGTTTTTAAAAATTTCCCTAACATCGACTGTTTCCACTTACAGAGCTTTCAGTTATCTTTTGCAGAGGGATAATCCATTTTATTCACTACCATGATATGCTTCTGATGTTTATTCCAAAAAAAAAAAGCAGACAAAAAGCACAAAAACTCAATGACAAGAAGCAGAATGCACCAGCATGTAATTTTCGTCTTGCAAGCAAAGCATGTGTAATGTTTTAAATTAACTTAATGCAGTTCACAATATGCAATGTTCTGCATCTCTTTGAAATTATGTGCTCTCAGTGTTTTTTTCTGGGAGTGGTTATGGGCCTGAAGAAGACAAAAAAGCAGCTGAAGGGTGGCATGTAGCCTAGTAATAGATCTAGATGTCACAACACAACCAAAAGACATAATGAAAACATTTTTCCCAAGGCAGAGTGGGGAAATACAACAGTGTCATGAGACCTCCAAAAATGTAAACAGTCCTACTTCCAGAAAAAAAAAAAGTTTGACTACAGAACTGAGAAAAAGTATCATACTTTGGACATTACTTAATATTGATTCATTTTTTCTTTCTGAGCTTTTGTTAAAATTAGCTGGGGACAATATTATTTGGAACACAGCATTTGAAATCACTATTTGCCATCTGGCTCATTCTCTCTCCCACAAAGTCTGAGAGATACCTTCTAATGTCTCATTTGCTGTGGCCATAGATATAAGCTGTTTCAGGCACAGAAATGGCTGCACTCCTCATTGCAGATGAGATTTCAAAGGGTAGATTCTATTCTGATTAAGTTAAAAACTTTTAAACCATAAATGATAGAATCTGAAATTGTTTTGTGTACCTGGAACAGTTGGCGATCTCCATGGTTGGTCCTTCACACAGCCAACCTCCACACTGAGGAGCAGGACTGTCACACACACGTGTCCTACAGAGGCAGGAGCCAACACTGGCACCGTCGGTGTGAGTACAAGGTTTCCACTGTGACCATGTTCCAAAATGTCCATCCACTGTCAGATTCCTCATCTAGAAATAAACACAACAGAAAGAATTATCTGAGGCCTGATAGTTCCTTCATACAATCTATTAATTCTGCAGTACATGGAGGTACAGCCTTCAGCCACCAACAATAAAAGCCTCCACTGAAGTACACCCCTCAGAGACCAAGCTCCCCTTATAATTTCTGTACCTGCATAATTCCCACCACCTCTAACCAATGTGGGCCACTGGATGTTAACAATCACAACTAACCATTACCTTTCGTAACCATGCCTGCCTACAGTGATTCAACAGAATCACTGTATACTTTCACTTTCTTGATTGTCTTCTAATGAGAGCATTCCCTATTTCCTAAAATCTACCTGTGATTAGGAACCTGAATACTGACTGTAAACCAGCATGTGCAAGAATACTTGTGGAAACCCAAATCTAGATCAAAAGGAAGAGGCAGCAGAGGATAACAGGCCAGAGTAACAAAATTGGATGAGTCAACCTCAAATCTCCAGGATGACTGTCTTTTTTTGACAACAGTTATTTGAAGCACGTCATATAGCACCATTTCATAAAAGTGCAATGTGGTTTTAAATATGAGTCTCTCTAAACATTAGATGAATTATATGTATAAATCCTAAAAACATCTTCAAAAAGCTGCACCTAACTCTACATGATGAGACAGTGTGCTCCTGCTGAAGGCAATTCTCAACACCTTTGGCTGGAAGGTTTGGACCATCCTCATTTTGACTGGAATGTTTCCATCCTCGTAGCCATAACACATGTTAATCAGAAATCTTTACTGCCCAGCTGAAACAAAATGTGCTTATGGAAATTGCAGCAGCTTCCATGGTTACTGGAACTTATAAAGATAACGAGGCTGGACATGGGGAATTCAGCTCTCGTAATAAAGATAGGTTTTCATATTCTTAATTCTTTTAGCAAGGTGTTAATCTTGACAAATCTGTGATCATAAGTGGAAATGATAGCCACTTTTTCACTTAAATACTAAAGGATTTTCCTTTTGATTGTCATATTTTAACTTTCAGTCAAAACAGCAGTACGAACAAGTGCAGGCTAAATAGCATTTAAATTCACTCAGATAAAAATAAATACGTATCAGTTGTAGTCATGCATATTTTATCAAATGTGTAAGAACGTAACACTAATATTTGCTTATATATTGAAATAGGAACTACAGTAGTAGATTGTCATGAATGATCTTTAGTGGTGTCTCCATTTGCTATTTTTAGCATTGTTTCATTTTAACAGTGGTGAGGGAAGTATACATTTCAATAATAATTTGAAGATACAAAAAGATTTGATTACAGCACGTGTTTCCACTGCCATGCTGGGTGCTGGCTGATTCTTTCCACTGTGGCAAATGTTCCACAATTTCACTATTAATTATATTTCTCATGATTTATTTTTCACAGCTATAGCTTCTCCACAAAACAGCCATATGCGTATTCTGCCAGCCACAACTGACACAACCATAATTCATCATTTCAAAATTCTGCTGACAAATGTTTATTGAAAAGAACTCACTGACTTTTGCTCATGCACAGTATACATTGTTATTCTTCATAAGACAAAAGAAAATACTTCTAGCTAAGCAACAAGTAAATCCATTCTCTCTTACACTGCTGGTCTAACAAATATACAGTCGATAAACTAGCAATGATATGCCCCCAATCCAATTAATGTCAGAGATGTGAAAACATCTTTACTGCTTTCTATTTCTATGCTACTCTAAAGCATCTTTACTGTTGCACCTAAAATTATAAACTAAAGCTACAGTTGTCTATGGTTACCATAATTTATATCAAGTGACAGGGAAAGTATTAATAAAACTTAGGTTGAAATCTTGAGCTGAGAAGCACATACTGATGGCAGGTTTCTCTTGAATTTTTCCCCCTTACTCCTCTAAAGATCATCCCACTGCAGTCTCTGCTGTCTCCCATGACTCACCTTCTCTGTCTCTACGACTATCTCTTTTTCACAAGTGATATCAAACAATTTCATCACAGAACTATCAGAAAGAAAAATGTACTGATGAGGGGCCTTTTTAGCCCTCACCAGAACCTGTGCCTATTAATCTTTCACCAGCTGACATGCGTCAAGCAGAAAATCACAATCAAGCAGACAATATGGCTGTACTTTCCTGGCACAGCTACGCTCTGCTTTCCCTCTCTACCACCTTGCTTTTGTCACCCGTTACTTTCTGCAGACACCTCTAGTCCCTTCTTCCTTCCTAATGTACTTCAAATATCAATCTTCTTTGTCTTGAGCCTCTCTGCACTCACCTTGACTTCCTGCTTTGTGCCTCTGCACTCTGAGTCAAGGTCACATCTTCAGTGACCCAGTCCTTAAATCTGCCATGAGCTCTTTGGTTTGAGATTATTTAGTGTCGAATTCAGTGGCTCTAGAGTATTTCCTGAAGCTGTTAATGAATTCAGGTAAGATTCCATACTGTACTCTTTCTCTGCATACAACGTTTGCTACAGCTGTAAAAGTAAAGCCATTTCAAGTTGCATACTTATGTAAAAAAGACCCAAAGAACTTTTTAAAAAATTATTTTTACTTTCCTTGTAAAAGCTCTTTGATAATGTCAGACAGTTTACTTTTAAGTGATGGATTCCAAGTGGTCCCACTGGAAAATAATTCAGCAAAACAATGAACCTTCACTGCTATAAAAATATTGGATAATAGGGACATCTGACCAATTGGAAGAAGCTCAAAATAGATGCACATGCCATGGCATTAATTATATCTATATTCATGCACAATTGGTGTAGTCATGCCATCTGAAACAATAACTTAAAAAAAACCTTGAGAATTAAATAAATGCAAGATAACCAGAATAATGAAATTTGTCACAAATTATCTTCTAAGTTCAGAGATACAGTAACACAAATGCTCAACTACCTCTCCTAGTCCCCTCTCTGATCTACCATGACATGCCAATTAATATTCAGATATAAGAATATTTCCCTAGGAAATAATTTCTCAAGTGCAACAGGTCGCACTTTTAATTTTGGGTTAAGCTAGGGTATAAACAGGCCTCTCTCTCTGATCTGAGTTTAGAAGAAACTGGCCATGCATTAATCTCACAAATTTTATATAATGTTAGAAAGATCAGTGCAGTTTTACTAACTAAGATGTTGGGACCAAAAGAGGGGAGGTAGAAAGCTTCTAATATTGTTATGTTCTGCCTGTAACATTATCTTAAATGTATATAGCAAATGTCAAGGATGCACATAGCTTAGTTGCCTACAAAATGAAATTAAGTACATCTTGGCTTATATATCCTGTGATTACAGCACATAAAAATGTTATAACAACAAATATCTGAAAGCCTCACTAAGCAATATTGTAACTGATAGCAGTTTGCCAGATTACAGTGTTATTTTAGAGGAAAGTGTCTATGAAGTTTCCAAATTTGTTCAATAATGAGTTACTTAGAGTTCAAAGTTTAAGATAGTAAAGTGGTAAAACTACACTTTTCAATTTAGACAGTTAATTCTAAAATTTTCCTTATATTGTACAATCCCAATCTTCTCAACTCCAAAATTTCTTTGGAGGCTTGCTAATTCTTTTCCTCTCTGATATGCAGAATAAGTCTCACAGCTGCGGATGAATTTCTGAACAATCCATTGGTGCTCTGCTGCTTTGACTAGACCGTCAGATCCTACACAACTGTCATATATAATTGTTTTTCCAGTTGAACAGAACAGAATTGAATTTTCCTTTCTAAACCATTCCTCCTTCCCCCTCCGCCCCCTCTTGGCGTCGTGTTTTGTATCAATGAAAGAAAATAAGGGCGAATGCCAGAATTCAAAGACTAAGCAGTAGGCAGACTGCTTATTCAAGTATCAACCAACCAATTCATTCCAGTAATCCTTCCTAAAAAAGCAACCCAGCTCGGCCGCTCACAAACCCTCCACATAACCACATTTAGCCTGTGGGATTACTTCAGGGAGATACAATATACTCCATGTACTTGGAAATAAATATAACGTACAATGCATCTAGTTACTCTCTAATGAGGGAGGCAAGGACTGTGCTATTGACTGAATCCAGACTTTCTCTGAGACAACAGCTATGTCTATATTAGCAAGCAATATGCATACAAACTGCAAATCTGGAAAATAAAACGGTTGGTGTTGAAGACTTGACACATACACCATACCTATTTTGTGGGCTTATTTTGGTCTCACTCTGGCCATGGATCAAATGCCTTCTAGTACTCAGAGCACATTTTAGGTTTAATTTCATCTGAAAGTAATGTGCCTTGTGTACTTCAAGACTGCTTGCTGATGTGAACCAAAGAAAATGGGAAAAATCAGAGTATTTGCCCCAAAGTTGCTAAAATGCTAACGCAGGTGAATCCAATGCATGCCTTTTTTATTAGATCTGTATTTGAGAGAATGGAAGCAAGGGACAGGACAAGATATTGTTTAAAAAATTTTCTATTTCATGTCAAACACAGTCAGAACACAGGAGCTAGTTCTCATGGACCTCAGAATCAGTGTAGTGATTTGTATCTATGAGGCTGCTGCAACACATGTACAGATCACAACTGAAAGCTCTAGTTCACTAAACAAAGCCCAGCTTAAGGGAGAGGGGTGTCAGTGAAATGTTAAAAGGAGATTGTTAAACACCCGAATAGAACATGGGTGTCGTACAAGCATAAATTCATAGATGCATGTGCTCCATTGGTGAATGAGGACAAGTTCAAGAAGTCCTCATTAGTGATGAAAGCAGAATTGAGTTGGAAAGACTCCCTTCTCCATGGGCAGAAGGCAAAACCAAAGCAGCAAAAGTCTCCAAAGGAGGGAGCTTAGTAGTACAAGGAAGATTCTTCTTAACTCTCTTTTTGTGGTCTTTGGAGTGAGGAAAAATAATCAATATTAAAACAACACTGGAACCACATTCAAAAGGAAGGATACAAATCAACTTTTTTGTTTGTTGTTTTTTTATTGTACTAAATTTATTCAAAATCATTTTTAAAGAGAAGTTAAGCCACTGCAAATATAAACACTGTTTATTATAATTATCAATCCTGTCATTTATATGAGTGAGACTTAACTCAGACAATTCACCCTTCCAATTCATGAACTTTGAAAGATGCTATAAGGCTTTTTATATTAGCAATAATGATCCTAAAAAAAAAGATTAAATTACTAGTGATTAATTATTTTCAAAGTACAAGATGGAGAAAAATCCTGCAGAGAAAAGCATGTCGATATCTCTAATGTTAGTGAATGTTTGCTTTCAAGGTGAGAACGTAGACATTATAGGTTAATAATAACTACCTTTTGAAAGTACTATAAATAATTTGATCATATTATGTAATTAGTTTGATAAGAAATAGAAAATAAACTATATATTCTGTTAAGATCTGATGAGAACAGCTGAGAAAAATGGCATTAAATACAATTTTCTGAGCTTAAAAAAAAATCTGTCAGCTCATTTTCATAAAATTCAAATGGAATCAAAAGTTTTAGGGAATAAATGAATGTATTTGAACTTACTGGACACACAGTAATGCTTTGCTCCCATTGACTCATGCTCAGACTTTCTTCTAGCGTAGTACATTTCTTCATCACCATGTCCCAGCCACAATAAGGGTCTTGGGATCCAATGCATGCACTGTGGATGAAAACAAATCAGAAAACATGAACATTTATCTTTGTCTGTACGGGCCAAAGATGTCTAAATATAACTGTCTGGCATCTCTTCATATGCCATAGGCCTAAAAGAGACAGTGAAACTGATTCCTGCTGTGGTATGGCACAGATAAATTGACAAAACAGAAGAAAAATTAATTTGAACACCTACACAAAGTTAGGATTCCTTTTAAGTGCATAGATGAATTTCTGGCTGCATCTGTGGTATGTCATAATTGTACTTAATTACTAGAAAATTACAGAAATTTATAAAAATTGTATGTTGTCTACTCCAAATAAAGATTTCAGGAGTTACAGTTGTTAGTCTTTTCTATCAGTTTTGGAACTATAATTATTATCTTTGCCAATGTCTACTCTTTGAAAATTAATTAGAAAACTCTCTGATTTGTTTTCTGCACTGCTATAGAATCTCTGGAAATAAGTTCAAAGGGCTGTTGGTGGCTGCCATGACAACACTCACATATCACATGCTGCCCCAGACATTCTGTACTAGTGGCACAAGAGGAGGAAAAAAAAAGGTTAGAGAGAAGGATGGTAGTCCAGCTTCTTAGGGACTCTGAAAGACCCACTGTACAAAATTACAAGTTTTTTTCTCAATTAAATGGGAGCTTTCTCTTGCTACTGCTAGGTCAGGTATTAATAGGCAAAGCAATAGGTCTGCAGCTTCATAGCTAAAGATGCATAAGAAAGTACATGGAAGTCCCATCATAGTGAAGCATAATATAATTGTTTTAACCCTTGTAAAAATACCTATAAATTACACATAAAAATAATAAATGGAAACATTTTGTCTAGATTTTAAAAAATGCTTGACTGATCATTCCTGTTCAACTCAAATCCATGGGCATTATTCTCTCTTTTTCTGTTCACATCACATCTGTCCAATGAAAGGCCACAAAGATGATCAAGAAACTGCTGCGTCTCCCATAAGAGGAGAGGTTGAGAGAGTTGGGAGACTGTTCAGCCTGGAGAAGAGAAGGCTAAGAGGGGATCTCGTCAATATGTACAAATACCTGAAAGGAGGGTGCAAAGAATGGGGAGTCAGGCTCTTTTCAGTGGTGCCTAGCAAGAGGCCTAACTTGTCCTAACAAGACAAGAGGCAACAGGCACAAACAAACAGAGAAGGTTCCATCTGAACACCAGGAAAACACTTTTTTCACTGTGAGGGTGACAGCACTGGCATAGGTGACACGGAGAGGTTCTGGAGTTTCCTTCCTTGGAGACATTCAAAAGCCAGCTGGATATGGTCCTGGACAACTGGCTCTAGAGGCCCCTGCTTAAGCAGGAGGTTAGACCAGATGACCTCCAGAGGCCCCTGCAAACCTCAACCCTTCTGTGATTCTCTCCTCATAAATCCTGTGTTTTAATCATATTTCTATTTATCTCTGGCATTCCTCATGTAGTTCCACGCTAACATCAGACAAAACGCAGACATACTAATTCCCTAATATGCTATTCCATAATACAATTACAGAGCATTTTTAGTGCTTACAAATTTCAAAGAATTAGTTTCTACAGTACACTTGGCAACATGGATTGCCAGTACTATATGGGAGAATAGTTCTCATCTGCAAAATGGGCACAGAGTAAGAGACATAACAGCCAAAATTCCCTAGGTGCCCCTAATTAGACTGCCAGTTGAAGATAAAGCTTCTGGTTTAGAGGATTCAGTGTTCAGAAGAGAGTTCCCACTGATGGCTCTTGCAGCTGTGAGCACGTAGCATTTTTGGGCTGCACATGTTTCCATTTAACTACCTAGAAAGTGAGGAGGACAATTAATGCAAATTACGGACAGCTTTAAGTGTCTTGCCCTTCCAGTGTTTGAAAGACAAGATGTTCAGTGATCTCCTTCATAACATCCCTGATAAAGCACGTGCGTTCTGAAAAAAGTATACGAAAAAAAGTTAAAGGATGACAATGCACAATTGGCAACTTTATCTGTGCTGTTTTTCAAAGTAGAAGTGCTCACTTCACAATTTCACTATTTCTTTATGTTAAATGTTAATATTTTTAAATGTAGTCATTATATTTTAGACACTTTTTATTAAAAAAAATAATTTTTAAAAGTCAGTATCCTTTCCCTTATAACCACATTCCATTTTCCCTGGGAGTAAGCTGAACCTTTTCCCACTCTGCTCTTAGACCACATTTCCTCTCTTCTGTTTGTTTCCCCTTTACTTTCCACTCAGGCAAATCAAAATGCCTCGCATCTTTCATTACAAGTCACTTAGATGTTATAAGTAGGGCACTAAAAGCATATTTTGATTGTTCTTATAACTTCCTAGTATTAGATCCCAGTTTCATGGAAGAAATAAAGTTTAAAAAATGCCTAAAATGCTGGGACAAAGCATGTTAATCACTCTGTGGACACTGGACACGGTCGTTTCAGTAAGTGAACAGGTTCAGAGAGCATGGCAGCAAAATAAAATGAGGTAACTCTTTTCAGAATTTAGTTAAGAAGGTTCACTGAGCATATGAACACTATGATTTTAAGAAGTTAACAACTCAGCTAATCTCATGCTGTTGACAAGAGGCTAAGTGTGAAGAACTTCCACCAAAATTGAGAGGCATTAAACATCTTCAATAATTTTTTTTTTCTTTACAGTAAAATAAATAAATTAATCCTGGAAACATACGAACTGTTTGAAACAAAGCAACAGGAATTTTTTTCTGAGAAGTATTCTTCACAGGAGAAAATAGTTTAGCCTTTTAAAAATAATGTTCTAAGTGATTGTCCAAGTCATTACTACACATAAGTCTCATCTTGTAAAAACTTTAAGTTTTGAAATCTTATGTTCAGACAGAAAAATCATACCACAAAAGCATAGTTCAGCATCATCACCCTCTTTCTGGCATTTCAGTTCACCATGCCGGATATGTTAATGAAGTGAGGCTTAAATAGCTGCCCTGTTCTCAGCTATTGGAACACCAGTCCTCTTCTGTTCTCCTTCCTGCTTCACATCTCAGAGGTTTTTCTTATTTATTTCTTTTAGATCACTTGCTTAGATCACCAATGTCTCTGAAAAGTAGATATATTTTCTTTTAAATGAAAATTAGAGTGGTAATGTGTGGGTAATTTTTTATCCCAATTTGCTTAATTATGTCACATTTAAAAATAATTTTCTTTCCTTTGAGGGACAATTTAATGTGTGAATAACAACAGCTAATTATTTTGATCTGCTATGCCTAGATAAAAAAGAAAAGAAACAGATAACAAAAAAAGTTTACAGATAGAAAATGAGGATAGAATAAAGCTTTTAAGTATAAGAAGTTATCAGAACTTCTATCTGAGATGTGAAATTTAAAGGGACTATTATTAACACTCACAGTGTCTTTACTGTGCTCCATCAATGAAAATTTTATATTAACATTTTTTTAATGAATCTCTCTTCCAAGAGATATCAATAAGAGGAACAGCTTCAGTGTATATATGAAATTAGAAAAGAAATGGTATAAAATGGCTGTCAAATTCATGTATGTTACGGAAGTCAAAAATTAGATAGGATTACACATCTTTATCCCTTTCTCCTCCCAAATCTCTGTCTAAATTAAAGCCATTTTAGATGCTACTGTTGAAAAATTAGATAAATTTAAAAATTGGTTTTAGGTCTTTCAGTTGACAGGGCCTTTTCAGATAGTGACACTGGAAGTTGCAGAGCTGGATAATATATTAGCCATCTTGTCTCTGGAAGTCTACCTTACATCTCAATTTCACCAGAGATGAAAATGACTGGTTTGTCTGTTACTCTCAGTAGGCACCAGCCCACATCTATAAGACTTCACATGATGTGTCCCAGTGCTGCTAAAACTGGCAATTTTGTGCTGGAGGAAATTCAGGAATAAAAGTGAATTGGTTCATTCTAAGACACTTGATGCCACTTACCCTTTCTATTCAGCACTCTCTACAAAAATTTTCAACGGCTTTTGGCTTCTAGTGATTGATTCTAATTTTCCTCTATGTTGTCATTTCACATTTTTTTCCAAACATAAATGATAGGCAGTTGAGTGTCTGTCCTGCAAGGCATTCATTTGGCATAGATGGTTGGGTATGCCTACTGACAGTCAGGCAACACTCAAACAATGGATTTTGACTGACTGGTAACAGAACTGTAAGTCACCTCACTCTAATGCAAGGCAGCAATAGCAAGTCATTTTCCTCATCTATTTCATAATTATCACTAAGCAGGCTAGTGAAACTGCTCTACTTCGGTTACATTGGAGATGATTTATTCAGGCAGAAAATGAGGCAGAAATGAACACCATTCAGAGCAAAATATATTAAAACGCCCATAGTTTTAGACTAAAAAGAATTAATTATGTCTGCTCCAAAGAACAAAAAAACCTTAAGATTAAAAGCTATATCCTCATACCATTGATTTCAGGGGCAGAACATATTCCACTATCAACATACATTGTAAGTGCTAATCAGATATCCTCTTGAGCTGTAACATTTTATGTATTAATATAATGCATGTTGATACATAAATATGAATGTATAAACATAAGAGGTGCATCTTCTGAGACTGTTCAATTAAACATTTTTCTGTCTTTACCTACGCATAGCATTTTGAAGAACACAGGATATTTGAGTCTCCTGACCCTTTCATATCATTTCTACTGAGATAGCCATGCCTGCCTAGTTCCAATTACTGTCAACTGTGATCTGGACACTTCGTATACCAGGAACTGAACTGGGGTCACCGTTTTATTTCACAGAAGACAGATTCCTCACTGCAAATTTGAACAGACAACTGAAGATAAAAGCCTGTCTTATGGTCCAAATGCATTGTGTTATCTACGTCTGAATGAATACATGAATCTGATACCGGACTTCTGTACACAGGTACATATCAGTGTTTTTATTACTACTGGTTTTGTAGATATATATATATGCGCGTGTATATATATAGATAAGTGCTTTGAAGAATGGCGATCCAAAGATATAGATGAATGATGCAGAACATAAATGGTAGGCACACAATTTATAAAGTCCTAGGAGCTCAAATTAAATATATGTAAAATATTCAGAATCCTGCTTAACCTTTGCCTGTGATGTTAAGAAAAATCAAATGCTTTAATCATCTCAGACACTCTGCGTGGACTACTATTGCTTCCTCCTACTTGAATTTCTATAAGGCAATCAAAATCCACCTAGGTATGATTCAATCTTGCAGCATGCACTGACAATAACAGCCTTAAATTTACAAGCTCTTCCCTTCAAATCCAGAATCAGGAATTTATGTATAATTTTTTTTAATAAAATTGTTTTTAACACACAATTATCTGAATACAGACACTTCCAAGTGGCTCTACTCAGAACAAATGCAAAAGACAACTTTCAGACCATGCTCTCTACAGGAGAATATAGGCTCGATGTTCATTGTACAGAAATAAAGTCTAAGGCCTCCATCCATGCCAATCAGCCAAGAGAAAACTTCCAGCCCTCTGATTAGGAAGTAGGACCCTTGAAATGCCAGTACCACTAGGTGTAGCTAGGATTTTCAGAGACCTTTTGATGGGCTACAATTAGAGCCTGCAAATCTGTGATTCGCAAATAGGGTCTGAAAATCTGAGCTACTTACATAGCAAGACAACTCAAGAGCAACAGATTTGGGGATTTTCTCACAAATTGATAGGTTCCTAGATCAGAATAGCAGTAACAGTGATTCTCCAGGCTGACCATGTTTGCTGCCATATGGCATCCCCATGTCTTTAAAAGACCTGCACATCTTTAGTGGACATAACGTAAACAGGGTACACAACTTCCATACACTTTTAGTCAGCTGTAACCTAGGTCAAGTTTATACTAGAATATGAATCAATTATAAAGACAGCAGGCCCCAAATAAGATGTACAACTCAACTCCTTAAAAGTATTAACCAGATATCAGGTATCTCAACTTGCCATTTTGAGGGCACTGTTACCTCTCATTTCAGAAGAAACTGTAGATACCTCTACTGGCCTGACAATGTATTATCAGGAGCAGATGGCCTTTAAAGCCCCTCAGTTTGGGCTTGTAGAACTAGAGCATAAAAACTCCTGTCCTGGAATCATGCCCATAGTTCTCACTAATCCATCAAGAATACTCTCTCTCTTTTTCATACATTCAAGTCAATAGCGGACTCCAAACTTGAATGTTAATTTTCTTTAAAACTTCAAATAAATGAAAATGTTCACAAAAAGATTACAGACCATTAAGAGACCTGCAAATAACTCTCACGAGAAAACAAGTGCTACGTAATGCAGAGCACTGTAAACTGAGATACACAGGATATTTGCTGGACTGACTGCATAACAGTCCAGTATCTGATATGCTAAATTATTTTAAAATAAAAAACAAAAAAACCTTCCAGATTTGCCTTTGTTTGTTTGTTCATTCATTTGTTTTTAAACCATCCAGTACCTTTAACTTCTGTTTCCAGAGAAATGCTTGCCAAGTATCAAAAGACTAGTGAAATGACCTCTTGGAAAGTGGGTTGCTTTAAACATGTCAGGTGATTTTCAAGAAAAACTTAACAGTAACTACATTGAACTTAAATTTCCTCAAACTTTTGGTATTTTTTACGGCAAAGAAATGAATTACATCATGACATATGAAAACCACATGCCTGTTTTAAATTTTTATTTCTTAGTTCACTTCTTTGTTTAAAATAATATCCTACTAATAAAATCTGAATTGCAAATATGTAGTCAAGTCCATCTGGTTTTCTTAAAACTTTGCAAACTAAAAGGAAAAGACATTTTCCTTTGTCCTCCTAGGGTACTGCAATAAATACATTGGGAATAGGCTGTAAAATTCTACCTGTTTATCAAAATTCCTTCTTGTTTGCCAAAAATGTGTGCTTACAATACAGTACACACTTGCACAGATGACACACTTTAAAGAGTTGTCACCAAATATTTCAGATGCAGCAAAAGGTAAATGCATAGTTTGTCTCTGATTCATTTTGTGGGCCAGACAGACCAAGTCATGTTCTGCAAAAACCTTGGTCCTCAAAGAGGAAGAAAGAAATACAGGTCAACCTCAGATCTGCAGGGCTTCAACTGAATCTTTTCCCCCCCCAGCCCCAACCCCGGTATGGGACTAACATTCTACTTCTTTCAAGTGAGGAAGACTTTCAAGTATACTTATTTCATAGTTTTGCTGACTTTATTATTGTTCTCATAAGTTCACTCCAATTGAAGACAATTTTGTAGTGCATCTAATATGGAAAAAAAGATTTCACATTTTTAAAATGTCTTTATAATCTAGCCTTGTAACCAGGATTACGGTTTATCTTTGTTTGGGAAATCTACAAAGATTCTGATTCTGGAATATTACTCTGGAATCACTAATTCAGATTAGGCCTCAAGTGGTTCCAGCATTCTAATGTAGCAGTATCTTTCTCTGATTTAAATTGGAGTAAGGTTTGCATATTTTGAAATAATGAAATCCACCTGGATATCCAAAAATAACCATTCCAGAATGATTATTTCAAAACAGCAATTTCAATTCCATGTGCTGGCAAGCCCTTCTGGACACGTTAGCACCTAGTAATACTTCAGACCACATTACTGGTTGTTAACGTGTATAATATTAGTATATAGAAATCATTATTCTACTATGTAATGATAGCCACAGTAATGATAGCTTTATTCCCAAGGAAGCAAGTTTGTGCTGAGTGCAAGAGCACTTCTGAGGAAGTAACATCTATAGACAAGGAAAAATGAAGGAATGCAACAGCAGTTGAAATAATTAATCCAATAATCTTGCTGGAGTTCTAGGAATGAGAGAAAGTAAAACCAAATTTGCAATAATTGTTTTCTTCTGTTAGTTAGTCCAGTACCCCTCTTATCACTATGGTGCTACAGTTATCTTTTGCATATGTACAGATTGTGCAGCTAATGGTTAACAAAGAAGTCAAAATAAAAATGATGGAGTACAGAGAGAGAGAAGTCAGGGTTACAGTAGAGTAGTTATGGTAACAATACTTAGCAAAACAATCTTGTGACCCAATAATACTTTAAGCATATAATGTAAAATGCCACTCTTTATTTTCTTACACATAACAACATAGTAAGATTAGCTTTCAAGGCTTCTAAATGTGTGAAACCTATCTTCCATCAGAAATACCACTTCTTGATCCTTGCTCAGTAAGATTTTACAGAACATTGGGCTGATATAACCTTTCATTGCCCCTACTTTCAAAAGTGATGCACTGAAAACTCCAGTACAAATTTTTACATCAACATATTTGCCTCAGAGTAATCACTGCCATCCAAGGTTGCTTTTGAAGGCTACAGAAAAGAAAAAGGTTGACCATTCTTTGTTTCAGGGGATGGAGTCTTTATACCCATGCTACAAATTTTACTCCTTATGCTTATAGCCTTCAAAGTAAATAGCAAACACTGCTACTTTAGGCAGCTTAATAGTTCTCTTCTCATGATAATCACTCAATTTATCTTGCATTATAGCTAATTAGCAGGTATACAAAAGTCAGTTGTGCTATATGCTCACCCTACTTAACTACAAAGAAGTATTGAGAGCTGGAGAATTCTTAGTGAAAATAATAGCTCCAGTGAATAATGTTGATGTTGAAAAGTATGTATGGAAGTTTGATAAATATGTGTGAATTGCAATACACAGGTGAAAATAAAATGGTCAAAATCTTACCCAAGGGGTATTTTCCCAAGGGCAGCCAAGCTAAGGTAACTGCTCTGCTGTTTCCTCTCGAAGCATAAAAATGCCAGGGCTTTTTGGAGAAGTGTAAGAATTCACATGGCCCAAACTATTTTTCCCTAGCTGACTCCTGAAAACAACAGAATTATGACAGGGTGTTCAAAACTATTCAGTCATTGGCAGAACCCTGCAGGAGACTCCCTGCATGAAAAATGTCAATCCAAATAACTAACACGGGCGACTCATAAGCAACAAAAACATCATGGCAAAATGGAAAGAGCTGAGCAGCACAAACTACAGGTGTGGCAACCGGCTCTGCCTGTGACATGGTCTGCTGTCACCAGCCATAAAATGCACTGAACTGCACCTAGAATATCAAAAAAAAACCAACAACCAAACTCAGTCTCCAAATGTAAAACAGTACTTTCAAGCGCCTGCAATAACAGTGTCTGTGGAAGCAGAGCTATGAGCTGATAGAATAGGACTGTCCTAAACCAGAGGGATTGTCTGTCAGAGACAACACTGTGCCACAGAGGACTCTGCCACAGGAAAGTGCTGGAGGAACATTTACAAGGAAATGTGAATTAGCTAAATATGGCCAGCATATCAGAGTGAATATTAAGGAAACATAATAAACTACGAATAAAAGCAATAACTACATGCTTTAGAGGCTGGTATGTGAAGACAAGACAGGGAATAGTGAAATAAAAGTAAAAAATAGACAATTTCAAGAAAATTATCTCGACATTGAGATATTTGCGTGTGGAATAGTTTGTTCAAGAGAGGGACTGAAGTTGCATTGCCTGAAACCCTTGCAATTAACCTAAACAAAAAGATTAGAAAAGATTAGATGGTGAGCACTTTGCCATTGACATAAAAATGCAGGACAGATGAGCTAGCACATCTTCAGCCTTTTGGCTTTTTTAAGGCTGTTATTTATACACAAGCATGCTCTATTTCTCAAAAATTGTGTGAAGTAGATATTAAAGACTACACGTGTCCTTGATCTAGCAAACAAACTCTGGTTATTATTGATTGAAGTTCAGCACATAGCCTTGGCGCAGTTACACAGCCCTAAGTATGATAAATGTGAAGAGAGAAAATTAAAATAATCCAAAAAAAGAACCACAGTGCCCCAAGGCATTTTCCTTAGGCAAGGTTTACTCACTACTCTAGCTAGCCATTACTATAGTACAGAAGTAATAGTTCGCAGCATCCAAGAATGTGAGTATTAAAGCACCCAACAATGCAATGACTAATTTTCAGATGTTTCCCTAGTGAAATTTATAGCCCAAAGTAAGGTACCTTACACTCTCTTCACCTGTAGAGAATCAAATATGCTTGAAATCCAGCATAAGCCAAGAAAAAACTAGTCAAGCCAAAAATAAGTGCTAGGTGAGAGAAAGATTGTCAACATTTTCCAATCGATCAGAGTCTCTAATGATAGATGATGAGAAGATGCATTATTTCATCTAGATCACAGCTTTAAATCTGCTCCTTTCTCACAAAACAGAGCTAGAAGAAAGGCGAAACCTTTAACCAGGAAGAAAGTATGGCTGATAACCCTTTTGGTGGAATGGATATGTAATTATTCCAAGCAAAGTGATACAACTACGAAAGATATGACTGAAAAATCCCACAGGTAACAATTTTATCTCCTTTTAAGTAAGTCATTACAGTGGAAGATGAGACTTCACATACCTCTGGGCAAAGGAATAAATTATCATTTCAGCAGGATTTGAGTCATTTAACTACTGTTCTACTCAGTAAAATGGGAACAGCACCACATTTTTTTTTTTAAACACTCTTAAAATCAAGTCAGTTAAAACCCACTGCTCAAGAAGGGAGGATACCTAGCCTGTGGCCGTGTATGGGGTCTATGATTTGAGACAGTAGTCCCACCACACGAGGGCAGAAGCATGTTTGGGCCCTGCAGCCAGGCTAACACTGATGTACGTCAGGAATTGTCCTGACAGAAGCACAGGTACCAGGGAGTTTGTAGGATCTTCACACAGGCACCAGTTAAGCAGGTGCTCTGGAGTTCTCACCCATGGATTTTGGAGTTCAAACCTCACTAATAAAATAATAAGGGTCCAGCCTTGAACTGTTTCAAGTAGAGTGCAGACTTGGTGTAAATACTGGCCACCCATATTATTGAGCTCTCTGTGTTTTCAGGCTCCCTAAGAAAACACAGGATACCAGTCCAGTCTCCCCTCCTGAAATAAACACATCTGCTCAAGAAAATATGATTAATGTCTTGTACAAACAGAATGGCATAATCATGTCACATTCAAGAAAAGAGAGAAGTACAATAGGTCATTATATTTTTTCCTTCTCCAGATATACATGCATATACCCCTCCACCTCCCAAAATACATGTCCTTCGCTTAACAAAAAGGAGGAAACAAAACAAAAAGGGTTACAGGACCCCTACACATCCTGTTTCAACTCACTAAAACAAAAAAAAAAATGAAACTTGGTCCTATGTTGACCCCTAAACCAACCAAAAGCTTGAGGCAGAGACTTGCCTATATATAGTTTTTCCTTAAAGTGAGCTTTGCAGGACTTCCAATGGGGCTTTCAGTGTCCCATCACTACTATTTTAGTAGAAAATACCTAAAATATGCTACATAATACAGCATAAACAAAAAGGGCTGGTAAAGAACTGTAATAAGGAAAATCCCCCTTTCCCTGGTCTACTCTGCGTTCCCAGGACACAGCTTTTCCATCAGTCTTGTTCTCAACCCAGTAGCTTTTCACTGGCCTCCTGCATGACACCACATAGACCCAGGTCCCTTGGAAAAGTCCTTCCACTGTCTCCAAGTCACAGTTCTACATCTGCATCCTGTGATCACTTCCTTGCTGTGACCACGTGCGTGTTCCCTCTGACAGCCGGAAACATCTCCATCTGCAAACAGTCATTGCCTTTCATGGGAGGTATAATCTCTCTATCTGCTGCACAAATGATGTCTCCCTGATGCTGAGTGTGGCAGCCAAGAAAGGCAACTGACAGTCTTTGCCCCTCCTTTAATAGCCCAGCCTTTCAAAGGAACGTATATTAAACAAGCTGAAATTAAAATGAGCTAAAAAAACAACCAAATGCATCTGTCAGTTCTCAAAAAGCTCATCAAACTGGTTCAGTCTACCTGATGTAAAGCAGAACAATCTGCTTTACACACTTCTATAAAAGGGAAGATATAACTAATTAGATTAAATTAACAATCTCTAATAGCATATGTTTTGCAACCCAGAAGTACTCTTAGATAATCTATAGAAAAAATTGTATGCTGAACTTAAAACTCCTTAACTACCATACTACAGTCTAAGACCAAGTGATAACGTGTAAGTTATTTTCCTTGTTGGATGGAACAATTGTTAGCTGCATAACACTTTCATCTAGCAGAATATTTATATTTCTTATGGTTTCCTGATCCAGGACTACCTTTAAATAGCCACTTTTCCAACTAGTCTTAACTCAGTTCATCCAATTCGGTTTTCTTTCTGAACCCACAGAGACAGTTGTAATACAGTTTCAAAAAAACCCCAGCTTAAATTTGTCCAAGTTTCAAGCTTTAAATATATTAAACCAGCAGCTATATTGCTCGTTATCAGATACTTGTTTTCTGTATAAACCATTTCTTACTGTTTCATTTCACAATTCAGAATCTGTATAATGACACTTAAATAAATATCAATATAATTCCTTGAGAGACTCATTTAGTCTTAAGAATTTAGTAAAAGAAGCCAGAGACACTTCTGATAAACAGTGTACATAGAAAGTCTTTGCTGAGAGAGGTAATTTATTTGGATTCCTACTTAGTCATATTTCCTTCTCATTTTTCCGCAAGCTTCTGCAAGCATTTTTCTCTAATCAAATCAAATTAGCTGATTCTTCATACCTGTATGTTTTGTAAAAGAGACATCTCTTCAAGGGGACCTTAATCACGTGTTCCTGAAGTCCGACAAAAAGGACACTCTGGCTGTGCAGAATCTGAAGGCTCCTGATGGGCTCTCGCTGACTTTTCGGCAGGAGTTCAATTTCCTCAAGCAGGCAGCTGCTTGAAGTCTGGTTCATTGGGGCAAGTACTTTCTTGATAGTGCCATAGTCTGCAAAGGGAAAAGGAAACTGAGTTACTAAAAATCGTACTAGCAATTCTACCTACTTGGTGTCATTCAGGGAAAAAAATCTTCATCTTATGCTGGATGGTTTCAATAAAGCCTCAGAAGCCACATTTGGCATGGGAGTACTTTGTCCAGAGTTTCCTAAATTTCTTACAGTACAGTGAAAAGAACTTGAAAATAACCATTAAAGTTTTCTATGTGATGTAATACAGTAAAAGGTGATTTTATTAGTGCAGAACAGACTTCACAGCAGTAGTTACCAGAAAACAAGCTTTTTAAGTCTTGCTAGTATAAATGTACATTCATAGAAATCATAGAATTTCCTAGGTTAGAAGGGACCTTTCAGATCATCTAGTCCAACCATCAACCTACCACTGACAAAAACCATCACTAAACTGTGTCGCTAAGCACCACGTCTACCCATCTTTTAAATACATCTAGGGATGGTGACTCAACCACTTCCCTGGGCAGCTTTTTTTGATGCTTGATAACCCTTTCGGGGAAGAAATTTTTCCTAATATCCTATCTAAACCTTCCTTGGTCCAACTTGAGGAGATTTCCTCTTGTCGTATTGCTTGTTGCCTGGAAGAAGAGACCGACCCCTACCTCTCTACCATCTCCTTTCAGGAAGTTGTAGACAGCCATAAGTTCGCCCCTCAGCATCCTTTTCTCCAGACCAAACAACCCCAGCTCCCTCAACCACTCCTCATAAGACTTGTGCTCCAGACCCCTCACCAGCTTTGTTGCCCTTCTCTGGACCCACTCCAGAATCCCAAAACTGAACACAATACTTAAGATGGGGCCCCACCAGTGCCAAGGAGTACAGGGGGTGTGATCACTAGTCCTAACAGCCACACTATTCCTGATACAGGCCGGGATGCTGTTGGCCACCTGGGCACGCTGCTGGCTCATATTCAGCCAACAATTGACCAACACCCTCAAGTCCTTTCCTGCCAGGCAGTTCTCCAGCCACTGTTCCCCAAGCCTGTAGCGCTGCATAGGGTTGGTGTGACCCAAGTGCAGGACCCAACACTTGGCCTTGTTGAACCTCATACCATTGGCCTCGTCCCACTGATCCAGCCCGTCCAGATCCCTCTACAACACCTTCCTACCCTTAAGCAGGTCGACACTCCCACCTAACTTGGTGTCATCTGCAAACTCACTGAGGGTTCACTGAATCCCCTCATCCAGGTCATTGATAAAGATATTAAAGAGGTCTGGCCCCAATACTGAGCCCTGGGGACCACCACTAGCGATTGGCCACAAACTGGATTTAACTCCATTTACTACTACTCTCTGGGCCTGGTCCTCCAGACAGTTTTTTGGGTTTTTTTTGTTTTCTTTTTTGTTTGTTTGATTTTGTTTTTTGTTTGCTTTTTTTTACAGCAGAGTAGTCCCATTCAAGCCATGGGCAGCCAGTTTCTCCAGCTGCAAGGGTGACTGATTTCATTTTGCCAGATTGTACTACACTTTACTATGTTTAAAAAGCAATCAAATCCGTCAATGCCCTAGTCTGTTTTAAAATTCTATTGTGTTAAAAACTATGGGGTTTAGATATGTATCACATTTATTTAATAAAGCACATATGCATGAATATCTGCAGCTCTGAATTGAGTCTAGGTGAATATTACAATAAAACAAGGCTGATTCTCTTCTTACTTATCTGGATTTTCACAGAGTCTGAAAAATCCTATCTTTTAGCATTTGATCTTCAATTCTAATCTTATTGTGATTTCTAAGCAAAGACAGTTAAGCATCACCAATCAGTCAGACGACTGATGAAATTTATGATTCATTCATGCACAGTTTTTAAATAATTCAAAAATACCAAATAACACTTGTTCTGAACACAAAGGACCACATTCTCACACTGGTAAATATTTTAGGTAGCTGTCTAACTAAAAACTGCATTATACAATTTTCTATGTGCCAGCAATAGTAAATGTTAAAGATCCAACACTGCAAACACATACTGAGATCAGGTCTTACTCATGTGAAGTCTAGAAAGACTGTAACATCTCTTGTGAGTCGGTAACAATTTCATGACAAATGTTTGGCATGCTCTGTTCTGCAGCGCAGTAGATAGGGGTTTTTGCCATCGCTAGCACAAGGGCAGAGGCTCACTCGGTAGAGAGCTGGCAGAGCAGAGTCTCAGGACGTGTCTGGCCCTGTCTTGGCAGGGGGAGTTAGTAGGAAGTTTATGTATTATTAACAAAACTTTAGTAAGTAGAAATTATGGATTTATTTTTTTAGACAGTCAAAACTAATTAATGCTTAGCTCAGTATATGAAATGAATTCCCCTTTGTCCATAACAAGATTTTGAATGTAGCAGATCACGCCTGCATGTTAAAGTTTTCTGACTGACCTCTCAATTCTAAATATAACCATTTCTTATAACTGTTTACGCTTTTTGCCTTTCTTGGTATAAACTAGCTTTTCAGGATTTACTGTATGTAAAAGTATTTGTTAGAGAAAACCTTTTATTAATTGACAATTTTAATTTTCATTAAAGTTTAACCTTTTTCATATTGAAAAAATTTTCTAATTTGACTATCACTTTTTTTCCCAAACAACCTAAAGTGGAGTTATATTCAAAAATTAATTAAACCTTTGCCAAGAATCAGTTTTTTCTTACAATTAAGTGATGACCAGCTCAACTGAAGAATGTACCAAGCAGTGTTTCCATGCTGGTTGTTGCATGCAAAATCTCAACTATAATTACAGCAAGTTTCAAGGTGAAAATATGGAGTGAGAAGTGCCCAGAAAAAATAAAAAAAGAAAGAAAAATACCCACCACACCCAAACCAACAAACAGTGGCTGTACTAGTTAGTTACTGAGTGAAAAAAACAGATTGTGAGCACAGAAATTGGAAATGTACTGAGGAAGAAAAGAAGAAGCAGTGAGATCATTTTACACATGAAATGAATTGGTATCACTTTATAGACCAGTTAGTACAACTCTATATCACTTGTCTAACTGGCAGCCAACAGATTCAGTATGATTCATGATACATTGCATTCAGTTTTTTCCTGCATGAGACAAAAATCAGGTACACATTCAGCACATACTTCTCATATAGACTAAAATTTCTTAATGCCACTGCGTTGAGTCTGGCATCTACAGATATCACTTGCTGTCACCTCCCCAAAGATAAAAGAGAAGAAAAAAACCAAATGACTGGAGGCTTCCTTCCCCCATGACTCCATACACATTTTATTCAGAAGTGCAGCTTTGAACAAGAGAATATGATCAAATCAAAATATTTTGTGTTTCTTTTCTCCTCAGTAAACCTGTTTACTGTAGAAGGCAGAATTACAATTTTTTAATGTACAGATCTATGACCTGGAGAATATGCTGACAGCAGCATACTACCCTAGAATGAAATAAAATATTCTCACTTTGAGTACTGCAGCATTAACGCCTTACCCAGGACAGCTGTCATTGCTCTTGTTAATCCTTCTTATCCTGGCATACAGTCTCCATTCCTCCCATTTCCTTTTGCTTTCTTTCAGCATCTCCCAAATCATTCCTTTCCCATTTGTTATCTAAGAGTATCAGCACTCATACAGAAATGTCAAAAGTCATAAATGATTGGGCTTTAAGCAAAGAAGCCGTGCAGAGATCCCACAAAATATCAGGAAGAAACACTACCCTTCACGGCAGCAATTTTGGTAATATGTAAGTTCAGTAAAAAGGAATAAAATGTTATCTGAGATCTACCTCTGCCTCAGTAAACTCTCCTACTTCTCAACCTTCTATAACCTATCTTCTCTGCTTTGAATTCACAGAATCATAGAATGGTTCAGGTTGGAAGGGACCTTAGAGATCAAGTTCCAACCCCCCCTGCCATGGGCCCACTAGACCATGTTGTTCAAAGCAACCTGCTTACGACTCCAATTTTGCATGGGCCACCTGGGAGCCCAAACTAGGGTGAGGATCTGTTTTCATATTTCAACTTTGAGACAGACATAGACTGAATTGGTGGCTATGTTCATCAGACTATGGTATGTAGCAAGGGTATGTAGCTATCAAGCTCCTCAAACTACCCCAGCATGTAATACTGGCTATACCAGGTTTTCTTACAGTGGAAAATCATAGCCATTGCACCAGTACTTTCAAAAGCCAGGCGATTTGCTCCAGTGTTTCAAATTCTACTACAATGTGTGCAACATTATGCATCCAGCCTCCAGCAAACATTGCAGATTTCCTAAAGAACTTGTAAAAATCCAATCCTTAAAAGTGTTGTCTGTTCAGCCGTTTTCACACCACGGTTGCAAAGCAAAATAAAGCAAGAAATATGGAAAGAAATTAGTCTTGAATATGGCTCTGGGGTTTTCAGACCTGTCAAAATCTTTCAAGTCAATATTTACTTTATAATCAAACTAACTGTCCACTTCTGCCAAGAAATAGCTAAGATTAGTAAACACAGACTTTCCTAATGGATGTAACTTTTTTGCCATGGACACAGGGAAAGTTCCAGTTTCATCACAAATGTCAATGCTGAGTCCAACAACTAGAGATTCATTCAAATGGCATTCAAATGAATGGCATCTTTGCATCCTGAGCATAAGCAAGACATGCTGGAATAGATCCAGACACCTGACAGCCTTGTCTTATGGATGACCAAGTATATACAGGAGTAGTAAAAGATAATGACATTGGTCAGAATGAGTAAATAATGTGCTTTCTTCATTTGTACCATGAAACTTTTAGAGAGACCTGCAAAACCAGCAACTGAACATGAGAAATCTAGTCATCCTGAATTATGATGAAGAGGAAAGAAAAATTATAGCTGAAATATTACTACGTAATGCATAGGAGACTATGAAGAACTGTATGGAAGACCTGAGATGGAGTTGTAGAGAACAAGCTTGGAAGCAACAGAGCCCGTAATGAGCAAAATGACTACGGGACAAAATCAAAAGATTATCTCTGAAACTAAGAAGTGAAGTTTAAGATGTAAATGGTATAAAATACAGCCAGCAATGGAGAACACTGCAAGATTGTGGTTAAAATCATTATAACATTATGGTGACACCTGCAAAGGAAAACAGAAAATTAAGAAATGGCAGATGCAAGAAACTAATAAACCTGCAAATTCTTGAGTTTCCTAACAGAAATAGGAACACTCAAAGAAATTTCTTGCTATGGAGAAGAATAAATATTTATATGAACTATTACATTTACAAAATGTTTCTTTATTCTTCAAGCACAAACGTCTTTAACAAATCCTCCAAAATAAGGCAGTATCAAAGTAAGTTCATTTCATTTCTTTAAAAGGAGGGAAAAAACTTCTACACGTTCCATTTTGGGAGGGAAACACTTTAAATCTTAAGTCTTGCCATATTTGACAGTGAAACTATTCTGGTTTCAGCTGGATAATTTTCCTTCTAGTAGCTTTTGGATTTACTATGAGAATGATGTTGATAACACTGTTTTAGTTATTGCTAGGTAATGCTTATATTAAGTTAAGGACTTTTTCAACTTCCCATGGAAACTGAGAGGAAGCTGGACAAGGAATATTGCATACCATCGACATGCTCAGTATATAAATGGAGATTGGCCAGGGGGCAGGAATCACAATCGCTGCTCGGGACGGCCCAGGCAATCGATCATCGCGTTGTGAGAGTGACTTGTGTTGTATCACTTTATTTTGTATATTCTTTTACCATCTTTCCCCCCCCTCTTTCATCGCTGTTCTATTAAACTGTCTTTATCTCACCCCAGAAGTTGGTTATTCTTTTTTCCCTCCTTTTCTCCCACTTCTCCCTATGCTATTGGGGAAGGGGTGGGGACAGGGGAAGTGAGCGAGTGCTGCGTGGTCCTAGTGGCCAGCTGGGATTAAACCATGACAGAAATAAACCCTAATTTAACCTTCATTTTACTGTAGTTTAGTGTAGTACCTTGGGGAGAGAGTTGGCCTCCAGAAAGCAACTGAACCAGCAAGAGAAGACAGAATCCAAGAGAAGACATTTTTCAGAGGAGAAGTCTACGATATCATGTTTCAGCAATGTCGCAAAAAAAGTTATCAGCGCCTTCTAAACTATATGAGTTGCCAGCAAAAGAAACTTGTAATAGTCTCAAATATATCCTCAGGCCAGTTGTATGCCTATGTTTGCAAGTTTACAAGTATTCCTATATTTTCTGAGCACAATAAGATGCCTTCACAGATCAGAAAATCTCCTTGCATTTACCAAGAAAAACTCAAGGAACAGTAAAATCAACTGCAAATTATAAAGTAAGAGTAGTAAATGTAAATAAGGTCCCATTTTGCAATTTCCCCACAAAATACCGTTTAGAAAAGCAAGATGTTTAAGCAGATGAAAGAATGTAGTCAATAAGGAGGAAAGGGGCAGTCAGTGCAAGTGTCAGAAAATGGAAGCTAAACCTATATTCGGTACTTAAGTGACATTTGTAATTGAACTTGAATAAGGTACCATCTATGCAAGAAATGTACTCTGTATACTATAATATGTGAAAAAAGACTCATGCTTTTAAAATTTGTCAACATAATAATCAGGTTGCTTTGTTTTAAATAAAAGTTTAAAATTAATGGATATTTGGGAGAAGTGTAGTTGAAATGGATACAAGTTGAAATGGAAACAAGTATTTTCAAGTGTAATTGGAAATAGACTTTGGAAAATTATATTCATTAACTATTTTGATTTTGTGCATTATACACTATTTTTGCATATCATTTGCTGTATACAAATTATTTTTCCAGCATAAACAGAAGCATTCGGACAGTATTAAGCCTGCCGAAATTAAAGAAAAAAATCTGTTAGTGTTAAATTTCTTTTAGATATTATCCATATGTGCATATAAACAGTGTTTGCATTCATCGTATAACATTTGTATTAATTAAACACCATAGAAACAGAAAAAAATGAGGTATTAGAGTTGTTTTCAAGGCCGAGTTCTTTCAGAATAATAAACAGAATTACCAAATTTAAAACTGATGTACAGAGCACATAATAGTACAAAATCAAAGAAAGAGCAAGGTGATTGATAAACATCCTGTCACTGAAAAAAAAAAAAGTATAATCAGTATTTGCTTTCCTTCACCGAGGAACTGAAAGCAAGCTCTACTGCAAAGCAGAAAATTATCCCAATGATGGAAAGTATCAGGTTGCATAAGGTCTTAAGTGCACTCAACACAGAAAAAAAGACACAGGAACAGTTAATGCAGCAGCTGGTTGAGCTTACAAAGGGAAAGCCCACAACTTATGATTTAGCAACCAAAACACCAAAAAGGATGCTTGTGGTACACAGAATATGAGAGTATGTGAAACCTGCTCTTTTCAGCCCTTGCTAAAACTAGCTTTGAAATTAGTTAAATCATCAGTAGTATATGGATAATTAAAGCCTTTGCTATAATCTGTTTTGCCATATGGGGGTGGGGTACAATTTGGTTTAAAGCAAGGGCATTTTCAGAAGATAAGATAAGTATAACCATTCTCTGTAACTTAATTTATCTTTTACCTACAGGTTTCTGAGATACGTATTTATAATTGATTTACAGGAATAGGTTTTTAATTATATTGCAGTCTAAAGGGCAAGTGAAAGACTGAGCTTCAACCCTTCTGCGTTAAAAATTAAAAAATATATTGTGGGTAAATGTAGTACCTCTATGATCATACAGAAAACAAAAAATAATACAGTTTGATTTTAAAATATTTTAAACTATCTTGTTTGGAATAAAAAGTGAACCTCAAAAATGAATACATAATTCTAATACGTTATCAAGGTATAAATTTCAGGTGTTTTTAAATTTTAATTTTTATTTTCAGAGCTGGTTTACGTGTTCATTGTTTGAAATTAAATTACTGTTTGAACAATCTGGTCAGTGTCCTACTTAATTTGTTCTTTTTCTCTACTTCTAATACATTTCTCGGTATAATAAAATATATATGATGTGATTTTTCAACAAGTTTCTGTCAAAAATGGAGGTTAAAAGCCTGAACATGTTCTGTTTTGCAGCTTTGATAGAGAATAAAAACTGTGCTAAGCTTATGAAGAATTTGAATAATAAATTACTGTGATTGCCTTGCTATTACAGCTCATTATCATCATGATGATAACATGATAATGGAGGGTATCAACAGAAATACAGATATAAAGCACACTTATTAGATTAAAAAGGTAATTATGTAACTGTATAATAAAAGCTGCTAACAAATATTTTAGCTGGAAATACAAAATGAATTTCCCCAAGAAATGGTGTAAATTGTTCTGCCCTTTTAATATAGAGACTTATTTTTAAACACTAAATAGGATAAATGGTTGGGTACCCTCTAATATAGAGACTTATTTTTAAACACTAAATAGGATAAATGGTTGGTTACCCTCTGTGCCATCACTTACTTGCAGGAAACGGAAAAGGTTAAACTCTCCCTTAGTCAAGTATCTTAGTTTCCCTTACTCCATCATAGAATACTGTTGAAGAAAAAAGTAGGAAAGCGACCTGGAAAACTCACAAATCATTGCTCATTTCATTAACTGAAGAAACAGTAATCCATGTGAAAAGCTTGTTACTATAAAAGCTAGCATTAATGCCACTGAAAATCTGGAGTAAAAACAGATACTAATTATTTTCTGTCACCTGGAAAAAATATAAACGCATCATCAAGAAGTCAGCCTGCCCTAACTGACATTCTTAGATTCTAGTTGCAAGAATGCAAAACAACTAAAAATCTACATAATCTACCAAGTGAGCTATATTTTAGCTGAATCTTTACAGCATCATTGATGCATCTCAAGGAATCAAGCTTTATAAGTAGAAAAAGATGTTAATTTTTTTTTTTAAAAAGCTACATTGTGGGACTGGAGAAATCTTGCAGCTTGTTCATGTGAGACCTTAGCCAAAACTGAATATGTTTGGTATGGGGTTTTTGGCCCCACGTGAAGTAAATATAAAACCAGGTCCTTTCTAGTTCTAGTTCTAGGTCCACTCCAGAAAGAAAAGCAGGGTGGTCAGTCTTATTATTGAGTTTTTTTCATGATTCCACATTATAAACCCAATCATTCTTTCCATGCCAAATTTCAAATTACTTTGGATTTCAGAGGTTATGTATTTCTGCTATTGCTAGAGAGTAACAATAATCTAAGAATCCTTGGCCATATAAGAGCACAGAATTTTACAGCTTAAAAGCTCTTAGGAAAGTCCAGAAACAAATATAGTCATGGTTGCCCTGGTGACATGCTTAGTAGAAAGACAGACATTAACAAAAATTAGCAGGGAAACAAAGAATCCTAAATTTAAGGAAAAGCAACTTCCATAACTAATCAAAATTTCCTGCTTCCTGTCAAAGTACACACAGTTCATAGCAATCTTACAATTAGACATTCAGTTGTCTGGAGTTTTTGACAATTAGAAAGAAAAAATAAATGTTAAAATCATACACATATAATTTTAATATATTTCAATAAAAGGCACATTTAAATTATATACAAATACTTATGACACACAATGTTTAGTGTATAACAGTTTGAAAGTATGTCCTGTAAATTTTTACAATTAAAGTTCCACTAGCAGTGTTTCCTATGAATCAAAAAGGTATTACACTGTAGAAAATAGTGCAAATTGTGTACCATCCCTCAATGGCTATTTCATGTCTCATGTCAAAGTGGAATTTAAATCCAGCTCCAGTCAGATTAATTTGAAACCTTTCAAATAAATAGAAAATTCAAGCTCTGAAGGGAAACTCAGATTCATTTCAGACTAAAATGCAAAGCAACTAGCAGCTAAACCAAAGCAGCATGCCTTGTTTGAACTATGTCTGCAAACTTGAAGCTGCTAATGCCTGAAATGGAAATCTCTTTTTTTTTTTCTGCCTTTTGCTAGGACTTTTCTAGAAGTTTAAGCAAAAACCCATGCTAAACAACAAAACACATGACGAATTACATGTTTCAGCCTTCAAATCAATTAGGTCTGTTACCTTCACAAAGAAAGAGTACCAAACCAAATCACCCCTTTTCTCAACGTGCTAGACTGAAGCTCACATACACTAATTGCAAATTTTTGCCCTTTCTAGATCTAAACCAGATGTTCCTTCCTGGCTGACAAAAAACACCAATGTACTTTCAACAGTCTCAAAATGTATGTATTTTTCATTAATCGTGCTCATTATTTACCACTTCTCTTCCATTTTCAAACTTCTAAGAGATTTTCAGCTTGACAAAGACTGAAATAAGACACAAGTTTATAAAATTTTGTCCAATTTGGAGGAGCTAAAGCTGTCCACAAGAGTAACATATACGTTTTATATATTATATATAGTATAGAAAACATAACAACACTTTAGAAACTAACATTGGTTTAAGAAATGCTGTTCATGGAGAGAGGATATGGTTAAAACTACAGCACAAAATCTTTAAACGAGGCTTTAATGAGTTTGAAAACATGAAGTTGTTTCTCAGGATTTAGCTAACAGGAGACTGACAATGATTTCAAGTTTAGCTCTAATACCCCACATTCTCTACTTTTTCTTCCATGTGGAGGTATCAGAAAATCTCAGGTAGGCCATACCGAGCAAAAGCATGATTCGTAACAACATCAAACACAAAGTCCTTGATTTTACCAAGCAATAATCTCATTTTGAATTTTTATTTTATCTAGCCAAGTTCTGTCTACAAAGTTACTCAGTGAAAAAAATATTTACAGGGATCATGAAAAATGAATCTAGCATTCTCAAAGAAGGTGCCAGTATACCTACAGATATACCTACAGAAGGCCACCAAACCTACAGACAAAAAATCCCCACAAATTTAATGCCTTTGATCATAGTTACTGTATTTGAATCAGACAGGTCCTGCCAATATCCACAGTAACCTGTGAGCATGTGCTATAAGACTACCGTTACCAAGAATCTCAATAGATTTTTTTAGAAGTCTCAAATATTTTGGTCCACCAGGTATGAATTCTCCTTTTAAACAAACACAATTGTCATAAGAAAAAAATTATGTAAGGATTGCTTATGGCTTTACTTAAGGTTGTAGTTAACGGGAGCTATCTAGTTCATACTTACATACCTAAATTGGGGCAAATTAGGCTGCAGTTCAGACATAGATGGTTGAGAACAGTGTGGACTGACAACACGCTTTTATTCGCAAACATGAAAAAATTTTACTCCCTAACGACAGTTAGATGATTACTAAACAGATTCAACATCAAGAGCTACATGCAAATAACACATATTCTAGAGAATGCCCATTTGGCAGTATATTGTAATTACAGCCACTCCTATAGGCAACATCCAGCTTTTACTGTATTAAAAAAATCACATATATACACACAAAACTTGAAGCCCTGAGGAAAAGAAACAAAACCATAACACAAGAATTCTTATGGTTCTGAATGGGAAATGTTACACCCATCAAGAGATGCATAATATCAATATCCTGGTTTCTGAAAAGAGAAAGAAATAAAACTATAAGGTTGCTACTGGGTAAGACAATTCATAATGAACCAATCAAACAAAAAGTCTATAATAATTTCCCAGAAGCTTCTTCTCAGGAAAAAAAAAAAAAAATTCCAATTTTGGAGAGATCTGCTAAAAAGTTTAATCAGTAGATAGAACTGGACTTTTCAGATAGCAGAGATGAGAACTTCTAAAGAAATGTTTAACTTCTAACTAAAGTAGTAGAGTAGATAATAAGCATAGATATTAATCACAAAGATGAAATCGTTCTTTTGATATATGGCTTGCTATCTGACACAGAGCAGCAGTGAAGAATGCCCCACTGTACACAAAGGATAAAACTACTATCGAGTACAGGACCTGGATCCCTGCCAGTCTCCCAGAGTTGAGATGTATTAACTCTGATTGGATCTGACCAGACAGGGAGTGCTTACTGTTCCTATTATTTTTTATTGCCTTCCTCCGTGCCACCACAATAATAAATACCTTGTAGTACCTAACGCATGCTATGAATATGATAGTGCTTTCCCACTGAATAAATTTTCCACTGCCTAGATCAAAGAAGCATTTACATGCACAAGCGGAGAAAACTACTTCTCAGATAATAAGCCACAATAAACCTTGCCTGATTTTTTAACTGAGTCATATGTAGCTATTTTCATTGGAAGTGTCAGAAAGATAACTGACTACTGCACAAATCCAGAAGCGTCATAAACTTGGCTGACTAGAATGTTTCAGGGACTATCTTCTACTCAAACTCATTTGCAGTTTACATAGTACATGCCCTTATGCCCCGCTCCCCAGATGAGCCAAATTCAATCCATATATTCAGTACAAATCCAGTATGATGTGCATGGACGTTCAGCAGCAATTTCAGCACAAACCACAGCTTTTGTTCAGAAATACAGAAGGAAATAATGATGCTGATTTCTTTCTAAAGTAAATTAGGAATTAAATGGAGAGAGACAGAAGCACAATTGGGATTAGAGACATGAACCTAAAAATCCCTCACCAGAAGATGTTCATCTCACTACTCTAGGACGTTAAAGCAGTAATAGCCATAGTATATAATATATATGTAATATAATTAATAACATGTAATATGATTATTTTGCATAATATTCCTTATATAATAGTCTAGAGTCGGGATATCTGGCCATAACCAAGAAATCTCACACAGCTTATTAGTTAAAAATCAGCTCTTATTTCCTAGGCGAGTGATCTAACCACTACGTTGGCTCTTATTGTTCATATTCCTCCTGCAGGCGTGAAGCTAGAGAACCAAATTTCCAAGTTTCATGGGATAAGAACTAAAAATAAATAAAAACTAGAAGAATTAACCTCTAGATCAGTGAGTCTCTGCTCCAAATATTGGCTTTTACCCAGTGACTTGATAGTAAAACACATATGGAACCTAATCTATCTTTTTGTGAATCTGCTTGCAGGTTACAGGACTCTTCCCTCAAAGGCCACGCTATTTAGAACAACATATCTTCAGGTTTTGATGACTCTTACAAGTCACAGAACAAAGCAAATAAGGCATACCTTAATTCAGAAATTCTTTAGTTTATGAAGATTTGCCATGTCATATGACCAAAGCTGGGTAAACAAAAAAAATCCACAAATACTACTGGGGAAAACTCCCACTGATTACTAGTGGCACTCCTTGTGTTTGCTTAGTTGGAAACATCTGGATTTATGGAGGTTTATTGGGGAAAAAGGCTGCAGAATGAAGAAAGTCATAAATGTTAACAAAACCAGAATTTCAGTAGAATATCCCACTTAATGATCATTTTATTGACAACTGACACTGAATATTTTACATGTAATATCGTTATTCTTGTGACCCAACAATTTTTTTCTTTTAGGTTCAAAGATGAGTTTCATGTAGGGGTTGGACTTTTATTTCTCCCCATGATTTAACTATTCTACTTTCTTCTTGTGATGGCAGGGGTTCATTGAGTGACTCTTATGCATGCCCACCTTAAATAAAAGGCTTTTAAAAAGTAAAAGGCCTCGCAGAATATTCTAAAGATACTCACAGTGCTCAGCAGCATGCCAAATTACCTAATCCTTTCTGAAAAGTTCAGATACAGCCAAGTCCACTCAAAGGGACATCTCTCAGGAAGAGTCCTGAACACTAACTACTCATGCAAGAGGTGCACAGTTGGTTCAAAGGTCAAACTTCACCCCAAGATAAGGATGATTCTAACAGCTGTTTTGAAAATTAAGACCAAGCCTGTTAAGTGGCACTGCATGCTACCAGGGGCAAAACAAAATTTTTGAATAAACACTTAGATGCTAACAGATAACTTAGCTTTGAAGACAGCAGGAACAACACTGAGTAGCATGTAAGACACCTCTTTCACTCACAGCTTCACATTCAGTGCATTGGAATTATCTAATAAAAAATGAATGTAGGGGTTACCAAGTCTAGTTCCCCTGTCACGAAGAAGAGGTGATAGTTCCCCAAAAAAGAGAAAAGAACAAGGAAAGGCTATTTGGGCATTTTCAGTTTATAAAGTAGTCAAACAGGATTTGAAAGCTCAGCACCACTGTCATAAAGAGGAGCTGGTCTCTTTTAAATGGAAGGTTGGAGACTGTCTCCAGTTCTTCACAATCTTTCCCTTCCTAGCATTTGTTTCGTGCCCATGCAAGCAGAGCCAGCTGTTCTTCAGCCAATAGCTGTTTCTTGCAGCAGTTCCAACTTCCAGTGGCGGCACAGAAGTTCACACACCATATGTTCTTTGGACATTTATTTATAGTCTTTATCCAATAGAGCTGGGTAATTATAAAGACATAATGATAATTTGCGAACAGAAAAAAGGGCTTCTCCTACTTAAATTTGTCCCATGAGAGAACAGAATACAAATGCTATCTACTTACAGCAGGCAATTCATGAACATGCTATCTAAAATATGAACAAACCATATAAGCAAATATCAGCAACAAACTAATCAAAATCATGAGTTGATTATAATAACAAAAAAGGACTACAAATAAGTGGTGGGTAATTTGTGAACCAAATAAAGGGCTACGATTCTCACATATAAATTGCTGTCAATGAATAATTTAAACAGCTCTAGTTAGAGCCATCTATTTATTAAGAAACCTCTTTAGCACTCTCCAATTGGAGCTGGCAGAATGATTAATCTCTACACACAGTGATAAAGCCAAGGGAAATCAGTACTACTAGACATTTAAATTGCTGGGTTTGATTCTCTAGAGCCCTATAGTGTCATTTATAACTATGTAGCCTGGACTTTAGACATGGTCATTCTCATTTGGTAGCATTTTAAAGCCACTTTGCTCAGTACAGATGACACAATACACAAGGCAGGGACAATTCAACACTTCTCCCCTTAAATTGAACAGTAAAACAGCTATGGTTTACACTACCCTTCTTTAAAGATATTTTACATGGAAAACAACATAAATATTCTAGCAGGGATATACGGCAAGCATTCTTACTATCATTAGCATAAATCTGGTAGCGAACATTAGAGTCTTGAAGACAAAACCATACAATCTTTTAAATCTTTTTTTTTTTTTTTTTTAAAACTTTGCAGCAAAAAGCTTCCTGGAAAGATTAATGATATAAACAAGTATTCATTTAGCTAAGGTTTTCCTTTATCAGAGGTTATTAGTCACTACAAAAGGTGCAGAGCATTTGACTATTAATTTTATGGTTTACTGCTTGATTTTCTTAAACAAATGTTCAAGATCATCATGTTGCTGTTAGGACTGGTGTCTTCCAACATGCACCAGTTTTAGATGGCCAGGTAACTGATGACTGTCCTTGCCTCAAGTCTCTTAAAATGACATTGCATAAGGCCAGAAGGATAAGAAGTTACAGTGGAGTAGTTTTAAACTTTTGCAGAGGTGCTTTTCATCTCTGTACAAGTACACTGTACCTTTGTCAAGGAAAGATGTAAGAAATAAAGCAACCCTGTTTTCTGTTAGAACAGAAGAGAAATAGTTTTAAAAGGTGACAACCACCTCCCACAGTGTATATGTCTCATTGTGCGTCCACACTTTGATTTTCCTCTTTCTCTGTTTTTGAACTAGAAAGTATTAATACATACAAATAGACTACCTACCACTTTCACACTTGACTTGTGACTCAAATTACAACTACTTCGATCATTATTATTGTTGCATTTATATTGTAGTTTCTAGACTAAAAAGGTGCTTCTCAAGCTGAGAGGAAATATCTGTATCTCCTTTCTACAAAAATTATCTGCAGATTACTTTCAATAACCTCAACAAACGTGAAATAATACAGTCAGAAGTAGAAACAAATTGGAAAAAATGCAATTTAAGCTCTTTTACTCTCTTCACTATGTATGAGACTCATATAAGCATATGTTTTTGCCTATAATTTTAAAGTCTGTAACTTCACATTACTACATATATTATGACACCATGCACGTGAATCTGTGAAAGCTGCACACTTTGATCAGAACTGTAGTCTGTCAAGAAAATTACAATACTTCACTTGAATTTTTTAGCAAAAATGCAAGCACAACTTTTTTTCTTGTTAATACCAACAAAAATCAGAAAGATATCATATCTTGCCATACTTTGCACCAATTGACTCCCACCTAGTAAGACAAACAGGATAAATATAAACTGTTTTGAAAGCGTATCCAAACTGAGTTTCTTGCACACTTCCAAATCACTTCATGAGGTTGTAACTAGTTTCCACATAACATACAGCATTGTAGCTTCATAAGAAAAATATTATATTTGCGGAGACTTATTGCGTGTTATAAGCCTTCTAAAGGCAAACCCATCTGCATTTTCAAAAAAAATATATTGTGAAATTTCTTTGTGAAACTTCTCTACTTCATAATAACTGCTGTATGTATTTAATATTTTTTTTTCATTATTGTCCGCATTGCTACCTGTAACTGTGAGCTCTTAAGAGCAGGGAAAAACACTTTCTAGAATTTATTGGAAAGGGAAGTTCAAAATCTGTTGTAACATCCTTCAGTCATCTTTAAGTATCAGGTAAAACCCAGCTTTATGACAAAGTTGTTAACATTGGACACCTAGGTATTTAAATTGAAAGGGAGAAATAGAAAACAGACATGGGGGGGAAGAGACAAAACTATGACATACATAGCACCATTTTGCTTTGATTTTTTTCTAATGGAGAAGGAAGTAAAGCCTTTTTAACTTGAAACATGAGAATATTGGGTTGTTCTCTAGCTTGCTCTACTTTTAACTTATTATTATAGATGATTTTTAGTTCAGAACTTCTGTGAATGCTTTCCGTGACTTTCCTTTCTGAATCAATGAAAACTGTTTCAGGGATTTCTTCCTGCCTAAAGCCAGCAGCACTGCTAGTTCTAAGCAAGACAAAATGTGCAAGAACTGATATATCCCTTCATTTTGTGTTAGAAGTCAGTGCAGTGAAAGATTAAGACTTGTTTCCAAAGAACTAAAGTATATTTTTTATATGAGCAGTAGCTGTTAAATCCCAGCACATCAGAATCTCCTAGCAGAATGACGACTTGGCAGAGGTTTAGGAAATGAAGACTGTTGACACAGCAGATTAATGCATTTGTTTGCTTACTCGCAGTCTCCTCTCAAGTAATATTATATCTATTTAAGATTTAATGAAATTAGATTACACTTTTATACTGTCAGGATTATTCTCCTCTATAGTATTTGTATTCTAATCACAGGGTGGACAGGTAAGTGAATGGGATGGGGGGGGAGAGAATTTTCTCTTAACTACTGCCCATCTGCTTCAAAAGAATGGGATTTTTGCTTTGAGTAACAAAGGCAGCAGAGCATTCATTTGTATTCAACCCAATCTATTTGCCTGCTTTTTCACTGAATCAGCTTTGTGCATTCTAAAATATAATTTTTGTAAGAATGTTGTAACAAATTGTAACTACAAAAGTTATGCAGAGTGCATCTCACTCCGTGTGGGTTGGATCCATCCTGCTTTACTCTAGTAGGTGTAAATTGCTTACTGCCAGTACTTCTGTTAGAGTTGAATGCACTTCCCTTTTGGCAGCAGAGAGTGCAATGATATCTATTATCACAGGGTGGGGTAAAAAAGTAATTTAGCCCAAACAATTTGCCTGTTGCACTGGCAATGTAGGGATGGTATTTATACATAAATAATGAGTGTGGTAATTTCAAAATCTACCAAAAAGGTAAATTTTTCTGAAAAGTGAACATTAGCATTTCTTGGAAAATAAGGCTTAGTACTTACACTTGATTGAGGGGGGAAGGAGCAGAAGGAATGTTAACAAAACCCACTGTGATTCAGTGAAATAGAAGTGGCTCTGTCAAGAAAGCTTCAATAACACTACACTTTTACCTGTGTTTTTTATGATGCTGTTTCTCACACTTATAAAACATACACTATCCAATTACATAAAAGCATGTGCTGGAGTCAGAGTAAAGATCCAGCTAAAATTGTATCCTACTTCCATGAAAGATGAAAACCAGAGGTACAGAGAAGAATCAAAGTAGAAGGCAAGTGTACATCAAAAGAATTATAGAGGCAATATCTTTTTAGCAGCAAGAAAGATGCATAAAAAGAACCTAGAACCTTTACTGAACACAATTTATTAATGAACCATGAAACATAAAGTTTTAGATCCTCACTTACTGAACCAAACATGAAAGGAAACACAGTAAGGGAAACTGAAAAGTGAAGACAATCAGAATAATGACAAATTACATCACTGTTGTGCTGCCCTTATAATATAAATATCCCACAATGCAGTTATGTTGTCCTCATATAAAACCAATACAGTACACGTTTCTGTAATTCAGTTTCTGCCAGGAGACCTTTACAGTAAAACCAGCCTTTAGTATTGGCATGATTTCACTTAAAATGCTACGATTTACCAGCCAGTGTGCTGGTTTGACTGCAATTGGTCAAATCCAAGCACAGTTTTAACCTATTAAAAGTTTTTATGTTACTGCCTATCTTTCAAGGAGCACAATGAAAAAGCTACAAGGATAATATGCAAAGAAATACTGTCTCACTCGAATGCACCAAATTACTATAAAATTTCTTCAGACTCAAAAGAAGCGATCTTCTCTGAAAAATGGTACCATGCTTTCAAGGGAAAATTAAATATATTAAAGCACAATTCACGTTTTTCTGGCCTCTTGATAAATGATAAGCTATAGAAAATACACTTTTCATTAGTAAATCATAATTTTAGTAATTATAAGAATTGATCCAGTTTCCACTGAATCAATGATTTTGGAATTTACTTCATTGATTGCAAGATCAAATAAATAGGATTAGGATTTTTTTTTCCTTTTGTTGATCAACAGATTCTTTCCCTAAATTTATCATATTTGGTGCCTGCTCACTGTGAGATAAACTATGCACATTAACAAACCATTGCTTTGATGAGCTATCGCTTACTTATGTACATGAGAATAGCTATTTAAAGAACTGCCCTAAGTCTTATGCCATGAGGCTCTAAAAATGCTACTCTAATTCAGTATTTTGCTCTCAGCTGGGGACATCCTTGTTCTGCAACAACAGTTCTCTAACACCCTGGCTATTTTTAAGAAGTTTGAAATGTTGAAATAAGAATGCAATACTTCTAACCAAGGCAATTTTAGGTGGAACATTATTTTTCTTTCATTGCTTACTTCACATATAAAAGGACAAATCATAAGGCAGGGTGTAAAACTGTATAATGAATGACTTAAAAATGAAATGAAAAGGGAAGGTAATAAAATACTTGAGAACAGAAAAGTCAGAAATAACAAGAGCAGTAATTGTATTTGCTATTTGTAGAGTTACTTCTACCTCAGAGGATCCTAAGCTGTTTCATCAGGGGCGAGATTGTACCCTGAACTACACAAAAAGAATAAAACACAGAGAAAGAAAATACAGTGAAGTCCTGTTTGTAGAGTTTCCAACCATTTGTTCCCTCAGCAGCATGTAGGCTACATACCTTCAAAGGAGAATAGAAAAAAGGCACCAAAATTTGAGTTCACAATATAATATAAACACAGACACTGCAAACTGCTGAAGTCATCTACTCAGAAAAGGTAGAAACTTGAGATAATACTGTCAAACCTGTTGTTCAAGGTGCACTTTACACATGCATAGACAAACTCATAGACTGGATAAACTTTTGCAGTTATTACAGCAATGCAGAGTTCATACCTGTAGCAAGATAGATGATATGGAAAAGCATGTCCTTGCCCTGCACGACATCCACAACTACATGGGAAAATCGGCTGTTGTCTTCCATGAAGTAAGGAATTGGAATAACTGGTTGAACGACCTCATGCATTAAGAAGAATTTTTGAGCATCTTGAAGATTTCTCTCAGTCAGATTTACATACAAACCCTGGTCCATGGTGCCACACTGTAAACACAGAAAAGTAACATTACTATATGCGTCAACAATAACAACAGATTTACTCTCTGATTTACAGCCCAAGAAAATAAAACCCAAGAGTATATCTTGTAGTGACAGTGTGGAATTCCACTTTCAGGTCTCAATTTGGTGCTGACCAGACCGTCCACACAGTGTCTGAGGAAGTTTCACTTTCCTGAGGGCATACTATGGAGGCTCGCTAACCCTAAACAGTATGGAAGGCCACCAGACTGATCACCTCAAGTGGGCTATAGTAATGTTTTGCTAATCCTATGTTTACAGGGCAGGAAGGAAAAAAAACTACCATCCAACAAACCACAGAATTTTCTGATTTTTTTTTTTTTTTTATAGTTTACATGGACACAGTGCTAAAGACATAACAGATTTTCAAAGTAGAGCTCATGTCCTACCAGAGCCAGAGTCTGACAGACATCCCAGATCACAGCGTCACACAGAGTTCTAGCAGCTTCTTCAGACTCTGCATTCACTAGCCAAGAATGGACAGTGTGGAGCTCTAACTGTAAACTGTTATCAATGGCAAAGACATTTTTTTGCTTTGGCACGGAGCGTATTTTATATCTGAAAACTGTATTCTTTTATAGGAAAGCATTCACTAATTGCATGCACAAATTTGAAGCAGAAATAAACAAAGCAAAGTAAGTGGCAGGTAATTTTAGCATCTTTGTGTTTAAGTCTTCAGCTAACTGAGGGCAGAAAAGAGAAAGCACATGTGAATATGTAAACATCCACATGTTTACTCATACATAATTGCATCAGAGAATTATAACGGTACTTCACAACATTTATAAAATGTTGGTGATGTGAAAGGCATATGTAAGTCATACTTTTTCATTCTATTCTACTATGTCATAAACTATGCTATGAATTACAGCATGAACAAAATACTATAGTGTGCAAAATCCTACCACTTATTTTTTCATTATTGCCATATTTTCAATCTGAAATTAACTGATCATTCCAAATACTCAAATGTTAAGAAAAACTCTAATAAGTAATTTCATAATGAGAAATCATATGATGAGGAAAGACAGTTAAGCAACTGGCAGGAAACAATTAATTCCTCTGCGAGCACCCTGCATGTCAGGCCAGTGAAAAAAATAAACAATGCCAAAGAATTTTTCTGAATCTATCAAGCAGGAAAGATTCCAACTGGAACATTCACAGTACACTGAAATACATATGGTTCTTGGTCTTCTGATGGAAACTGTCCTGTGTAAAGAGAGAAGGAACAATCTCTGGAGGAAAACAGTATTCCTAAAAACTGGGACTCCAATAGTATTCTAATTGGGAAAACATTTTATTAATATAATCCAATTTGGAAATACAATGTCTGATGTAACGATCACTACAGAGCAGTAGTCTTTCTTAAAATCACATACGTCTGTCTGTTACTGCTGAGCATAAATCTACTTCTGAGGATAAAAGAACTTCTGATATTTTATCATAAGCACTCTAAAAAAGAAAAGTCTGTTTTTCTGGGATGGAAACCAGTGACTCAGTCAATGAATATATCCCATCTATATGCAGTATGTACTCTAAAGTGCCATCAAGGCCCCCCCAAAAAAAATGGTTACACCTAGCTCTAAGAATTAGACTAGCTCCTGGTATACAGCAGTGCTGCACTTACAGAGCCAGAAATCTAACAGAAAATTCAACAGAATAAAAGATAGACCCTGCAAAAGAACGGAAGTTCAGCCTCACTAATGATACCTAGAGATCAGTTACTGTCCATTTGCTTCAATACTGTGTTGCAAAAGGCCACCTTACAGTGTTTAATACTAGTGCTGGCCTACAAAGCTGCTGTTCCATGGGATATGATAAAACTGTTGGCACTGCTCTTGTAAGTTTGTTGAAGTACCAGGTAAAATCAGCCAGTCTATCAAAGCAAGATATTTCTTCAACACTTCAGTTTTGACTGGGATTTAGAGATGAGCACAGGCAGCACTGTAGAGACTTAAACCGATTTTACACAGCCATCAGGCTGTCATCTTCATTTGTATGTACCATTTTGTATGAGATGTTCTCATAATAATTATCAACACATTAAAACAAGCTCTATAGGGAAAGGTTAATAACTTTTATTCGACTTGCACACCTAGTCAGAAACAAGATTATTACATACAAACCTTTTTTCAGGCTTTCTTGTTCAAAAATTTAGCTTCACTTAGACCCTCTTACTAACACTATTTTGACAATACAGATATTTCTACAATATGTAAGAATACAAATATAGCCCACTTCTGTACTACAGCTTACATAAATTGTGTCTTGTCACTTGGGGCTAATGTCAAGCATACTATTTAGGAAAGGTAACATGGTTCTGGCCTGTGATTCAGAGAAAATTCAGTTTCTTGTTTTCCTTTGTTTGCAAAAATCAGGAAGTAATTAAAACTACTACTATTTCTGATGACTGATTCTGTTTCATGCTTGTGAAGATCTCACAACCCTTACAAGAAGTTAAAGAAGGATGTTAATAGGAGCAGCACTGAACTCATGAAATTGCACTGAGATTAAGGGAGGGTGAAAGGTGGATCAAGGTGAATACACTTAGATAACTTGGTGAAAATCTATTGTTAACCATTAAATTAATGCTGGTTCCCCTTCCATTTCCTTCGCTAGATTCACACTCACTAAAATTGTCCTAGTAGGGGCGGTGACTATGCAGAAGAAAAAAACAATACATATGTGCTTACCTGAAATACCCTTTTCTTTTTGTAGAAAGTGCCACTGAGAGACCCACCTTGGCCTAATTAGTTTTAAACTGTCAGCCAATTGCAGGTTATTACACCTTCTGAGGCTGACAAGTTCAAACAAGGGGCACACCATGACACAAATTCTTTTAATCAGACTCTTCAGGGAGCGTGGACCACTTGCAAAGGAAAATATACAAAATCCTGACCGCTCCTCCTCTCTCCTCCTCTCCCCTCCCCTCCCCTCCTTTCCTCTCCCTTCTTTTTTCTGTCAAACAATGTTCCTTTTCCAGGTTCTAATAGTACAAATAAATGTAAAAGAGAATAGCAGTTTGATCGTACTTCAGCCAGGAATTAATGTTACCTTGACAGATAACTATAATGTTTCCTTTTGACAGCAGATTGAAGTTTAATCTTTGTTCTCCTACCCTTCAAAGCACATCCAAATTTTGTGGAAGGATGAAATTTGGTATGTTGACCTTTTCAGTCTTTTTTATTTTTTTGTGATTCTTTTTAAGGTCTTAGGCTGTAACATACTGCAAAACTGGACTTACTAACTATGAACCATACAGCACTTTTTAAAAAACCATGTAAACATGTCCTTCTCCCACATATCTGTACCTGAAAATTAGGGTTAGGGTTGGTATATGGAAGCCAAGCAGAGCGAGAGTTTTCCTGGTATTTGAAGGGTCCATTAAATGCCTGAGTTATGGCACTCAGGTTGAAAACACAAACTGCTGAGGCTGCTATGCTGTTCCTGCAAAAGAAATATAAACATTAACCTAAGTAACAACATTAAGAAGTCCATTTGCTGAAAAATAAATAAAAAAAGGCAATAACTCTCCAGTTCTTCAAGTAGTTAATAAGGCAGATATGATCAGCCAGGAGAAGATATCTAAAGGTAATGACACATGATGTGCTGATTTATGCACAGAAATTGTATTTAAAATTTTTGTCAGCCTTGCTGACTAGCTGGTGTGGGAGAAACTCAGAACTTCCTACCATCTTCTTCTGCTGCTCTTATACCACGAGGCCATACTTCCACACATAATTACATGCATCAAGGACACATTTCTGCTCATTACAAAGTTCAGGATGAGATTATTCTCAGGGCTCATTAATGTTTCTTCTATCCAGCCAATGAAAGCATGACAGAGGAAAGGATTTTCAATGTAATGACAAGACTCTGGACCTGATGGAACCCGTGGATAAGACACCTCCACAAAAATCCTGTCTTGCAAGAGATGGTGTACAGCAATAGGAATGGAAGTTCCAGAAACCCATCAAAGAAAAAAGCCTGAACTGCATACATTAAAAGATACTCTGCTTGAGGAATAAACAGGAATAAACAGCAGCCAGGCAAAACGTAAGATTTCCTGTTCTTGCCTTGAAAACGTGATATACATGACAATAAACTAATTCTGCACAGTGTAAAAAATATAATCCAGTGAGTATGAGAACTTGTAAAACGGAAAACTGCATTGTTCTCTTCCACAATTTGAGATAAAGTGATAGATAATGAAGGTGGCAGTTGCACAAATTTCCGTTGCAGGTAAAATTGCTGACAACTGATCTTCCCCTCCCACCCACGCCCCCCCCCCTTTTTTTTTTTTAACTTAGCCTGTAATTTATACAAGGCTTAAGAAAGACTACTACAGAAACTCCAAAATGACGGAAAGAAAAAATAATGCTAGGGGATCAAATTTGCCAACAACTGAAAAAAGAGGTAGGATATGTGGATTTAATAGCAGGACAAAAGAGCAAGTTGCTGTCTTATGCTTCTCATTCTTACTTCAAAGAATCTCCAGATCTTGAATTTTCAACTAACAATTTCTGCAGAAGCAATTATTGTTGTATTCTATAATTCCTTGCGTATATAAACCATCACTAAAGGCAGTTACCTAATATTATTAACCATACCAATTTCTTCTTGAAGAGCATTGCTCCCCTTTGATGGCCAAAGCCCTGTGGATTTTCTGGAGCAGAATTCCTCCAGTTGGGTTTTCCATGGTAGGGAGTGTCAAGATTAATTTGACTTTTCATGAAACTTCATATTGAACAGTGGATGAGCGTGCCACCTGAGAAATACTGTCTTCCTAGAATCTCACTAGCTAGTAAAACAGACCAATGAAATTAAAATTACTGTTGAAAACAGCATCAAAAAGACACCCAAAGGCTTTACTACTCTCTTGTAAAAAAGCAGCATATTTAGTTAGCTTCAATGCATTGCTCCAGTGCAGGAATAGGGTTAAGCTTATCATCCCATGTCCCAAGTCAGGAATCATCACAGCCTGGTACAAGCAGCCTCTCACTAGTCATGCTCACTGCCTAAGCTGCTGGTGCAGGGGCCAGCCAGCAGTCTGGAAGATAATTAGATGTGTTAATAGAGGACCGCACTAAAAGCAGGAGAAACTACCTCAAACCTAAATTCATGCTTGTGGTCTAAAAAACTTAGGGATCATAATTTGCTGGCATTAATTTGTGACTGTTTCTACCAGATTAATGGATATTTGTAGAAGGTGGGTGTCCTGGTGTTTTCAGCAGTAGAAAGGGGCACTGATCTATGTTTTACGTGCCTAAGTACCCTTTAAAATTCTATGCAAAACTGACCTACTGAGCAAGAGACTGTGAGCAGGTAAGAGAATCAGATATCAAAATTTGAAATCCTGTTCTATGATCTGAACACTGGGCTGCAGAGCCTTAACACACGGGCTGCTCTTACCAAGCAACATATGAACTCTAGTTGTCATGTTTAAAGTAATAAAGGACATTTCCGAGATGAATGTGTCTTTTTTTCCTAAGAGTTCAGCAACTCTTGATAGCAAGCTCAGAGTGTAGGAAGCTTTTATGTACATCCAATGTTTTAATAAACATAATAAAATGTTTTAATAAACATTTTAATTTTTAAGACCAAACTGTACATTTTTAAATTTTACCTTGTTGATATAACGGGTTCAGCTACAATTAGATTAAATTATTGGTTTGACCCTCAAACTCACATAAGTATAGGTGAGGACTAATTTAAAATAAGTCATCTCTTGTGCTCTTTTGGGTAAGAGGAACTCTTCCTGACATGGGCAAATTACATCATGTCAAATTCCTGATCATGTCACGTTACAATTATAAAATATTTATTTCATAAATATGTAACATATTTATGTATTACAAGTGTGCAAAATGAAAAAAAAAAAGTATTTATAAGAATGAATGAAAAAGATGACTGGATAGTCTTAAACACAACCAGCTCCCTGCTATAAGGAAATATAAAGAATTCTTCCTTTTTTCATATGCCTTCAACAATTCATGTACGAAGCATTTGAAACTGATACTTTGTCACAAGAGGACAGTGGATTGAGCAAAACAGTAGTTTGAATTTATGACATTTACTTGGCATATGCAGAAGAGAACAGCTCAGAAGCTTTAGTTTTTATTGTCACAAATAGCAGGAAAATAAAACATATCATGGAATTTACTTACACGTTAGTGGTAAAAATGCCATAGATCAAGTCCAATTCTGGCAGGAAGAAAGTGCTCTGTAGTTCATTATAGTAAAATGGAATTTCTCCAGGGCGAGAACAGTTCAGCCGAGCTTTCATGAAGGTAGTCCAGGTATCCTCCAGCACGAATTTGCCACCAATATCATTTTTGCACACCCGAGCAGCACGAGAGAAGACTGTTTTCCCACAGTCATGTTCCACTGCATTCTCCCGGAAAAAGAAGTAGGTGAAGTTCCCAATGTCATAAGATGACACAAAATTTGGCTCTGAAAATAACAGAATGAAAGATTATTTATTGTCTTCTTGTGATATATGCACTAACATGGAAGTTGGATTTATTGTCAAGCATTAGATTTAGAAAAACACATCTTTTATTATCCTTGCAGGGAACTGGCCCCATGACATCTGAGCAGGCCAGCTCATGTCCAGACAGGATTATGAGCTACGTGAAAATGACTACACAGTCTCTCTGCTCTGGGTGACTATTGCACATAACTGTGCTGGGCAGCCCTGGCCCAGCTCACTGCACTCTACCATCAAAAGCATCACTGAATTTTTCTTCTCCACATATGGGCATGTTGCATTTTTACAATGTAATTGCTTTATCTGTTGTGTTAACTCTGTTTCTGCTTTGCCATCATGCCATTACCCCAGATTAGCAGAATAATGGATGGTAACTGAGCGTGACTAAGAATGTGCTCAGAGCCTGTAATGAAAAGAAAGAGAATTCTACACAAAACCATTTGATGGTAAGATAACCTAATTTCAACCCTATCTTGCTTAAAGATTTTTATAGTATTACAGGATTTTATTTTTTCCCTTTTTTTTTTCCTTGAAAAAATCAATTAAAAACAGATCAAAGAAACTGATGGTGATACAGGAGAAATTAAGAACATATTTTTAAAAAAAAAAAAAATCTAGAAAATAACAGATGGCAATATTTCTTAAAAGGAAAAAAAGGGAACAGTGGATACCAAAGATAATAAGCATGTGGCCCATTACCCATAAGGATGACTAAAACTGAGACAAGTCCATGACTTTAAGAAAGATTGATAACTTGACGAGTTCTTAAAGGAAAGACAAGCTTGATACACAGATTGTGGAGGAGAGTGCCCCTTGTGTAAGGAACCATTATAGAACACTAGTACCTCTGAGAAACAGGCAAAATTTTGTTATAATTTCCAAATTTTATTCTAAAGTGGGAAAACAAAGAAACAAATAAAACTGTTTTTAAAACATCTACTATGAGGAAACATTCCAGAGAAATTCAATAGGTGAACATCTCGACAGCACCATTGTATTGAAAAAAGCTGCTGTAATTGAAGCTAAGCATTTTGCAGGAACACCTCAAACCTGCCAAAACTTTTGAGCAGAACTAGAAAGGCAGGCAAGCAAGCTGCTTTCCAAACCTTGTCAGACAACTCTTCTCCGAAGATGGCTCAGCTCCCAGCTTACGTGGCCTCCTGTGCTACTTTCCCTCTCTATCTGCTGTGCTGAGAGTCTCCAAGGCAGGGTTTTTGGCAGCAATGGTCATCAGCTGCCTAGGATATTTGAAGCCGAGCAGATACGATAGCTCTCTCACTTCTCCCTGCAACTTTCACTCATTATTGTATTTAGCACTTCCTTGAGATTAGTCTGTAACATACCACATTTTCCACACACTCAGACCTGCACAGGTGTTTTGCTAGAAGATAGCAACTAAATATTTTAAGGAGAACTTGTTGATTATCCTGAGCTCTCATGAGTTACATAGAACCAGTGCATTTGTGTCTTAAAAAATAAATAAATAAATAAAAAGGCAAAATAAAGTCGTTTGACATGACCTGTGATAGCAATAAAGATAAAATTGACACCCCAAAAAACAACCTGACTACTATTAAACACGGAGGCCCGGCCTTACAATGAGACCTGATGAAGCTTCTTGTTACTGGAGGCCCACTCATGTAAAAACATCTCACAATGGCACTGCAGAGCCAAAAACACTACTGGAAGCACTCCAAGTCTGGAGAATAATGAATTACAAATAAAATCTTCACAAACTGTAGGAATAAAAATCATATTAAATGCATTCAGAATGTTTTTAGGGTTCTTGAAAAATGTCTGTCAATCTTTCAAGAAACAATATTTTAAAGTTACACTTATAATCTTAATACACATGTAAATAAAAACAAGTACTCATTTCATTGATTCAAAACTGAGAAACGATATGTATGTCTGCATACACCTATACACATATTTTACTGATTATGAACCGATAACAGTATGACCTGCTGTTGAAACTTGTTTTCGTTTGCATAAAATGTAATAATCTCAGAGCTACCTCAGAGAATTCTGTGGATATGGAGAGATTATCATATCAGACTTTATTTATTTTTAATTTTCTCTTTAGGAAAAGTGAACTAAATCCCTTATAAGCTTCAAAGGAAACAGGAGATTCCCGTGTAGGAAAAATTAGTTCATATGTTTCCAAATATTGTGCTGTGAACTGCTATTTGTTGACATGCAGGACTTCCCATAAAGGTTTTAATCCAGAAAATGAAGTGACTCTTGTTTCCTGCTGAATTTGCAAATAGTTCTGGAAGGGTAAAGGCATCTCATTTGTGAATGATTAGATCACTGCAACAAGTGTAAGTATGTGACAGGATGCAGCTAGTATGGATCAACAAGAGAATGTCAACCTGTAATAATGTCATGAGTATTGTATATGACCTGTATAGGTTTTTATGTATTCAAGTTATGGCTATGTCAGGCTTACTAGGCTTTCCCAAATTAAATGGAATCAATTAAATCATGAAAGCAAGAAAACGAGCTTGTCAACATGACAGGACAAAGATCTCCAGCATAAAACACGGAGCAGCACAAAACAGATAGACAAGTGCACACAGTGAAAGCACTAGGTGGCTAGTTAGCACTGCCTCTGGGCAAATGCGCTGCAGTGTGATATTTCTGAAGTTCCCTTACTCAGTACAAAGCCTGGGGATCTTTATGGCTTCCTTCATAAAGCTTATGCTGTCTGGCAGTGCCGAGTTCCCCTGTAGGGACTGGCTGCAGCTGGGCCACGCAGCACAGGCTGACGCTGCAGCCCGGAGAATGGCATTCCTGTAGCAGGAAAGCAAGGGCACTGCATGCCCGGGAAGCAGAGTGAGGACTGAGGGGGGGATTTGGGAGTGCGAAGCTTACTGGGAATGGGATGGGGCACTCTGGAGGGCAGAAGGAGCCAAACGGTGCAGCCCCACCTTTACTGCCTCTTGCTAATGATGTATAAAGCAAACTTCTCCCCGAGTCACACCCAGGATTTCACTGGGAAAGCTGGAGTGGTCCAAAACGAGGCTGGGAAGTGAGCCAACAATTAAGCAATATGGATGACCAAGAGCGTCATGCATAAGTTTATTTCCTGGGCCATTTTTATTTAGTGGTGTAGATGTAGTCTGAGTGGGTAAAAGAATGAGAGAAACTGTACAGAAACTTTCTCTGGGAAGGGCAATGGGAAACAAGAGTGTGAGAGAGCTCTGTGAGAGCACTTGAGACTGTCCTGGCCTCTTCTGGCTTCCTGAGCTTTGGAGCAAGAAAGCTGGCTCGTGCTCTTTACTCTTTAAAACTCCACATCCTTTGAAGTAGACTAATGTGACTTAGTTTACCTAATTAGGGGATGCTACTGTTTCCAGCGAACCAAACGGCAGGGAATGATCTGTCTTTCTGGATGGAACAGTAATTAACCTTAAGGATTATCAGGTCTAAACCCTGCTCTGAGCATGAAAGTGCTGTGATTTCCACTGACTACCCCTGTGAGAAGCCATCATTCACATCTCAACTGTGAACCATTCAGAGAGCTATTCAAAAGTGAAATTAACTCCAGAAATGTGGAAAGAAAGCTGAAATTGGAAGTTTGTCAGATCTAGACACAAATCAGATTTTTATATATATATATATATACACACACAAAATACATATACACACATAGACATATGCATATATAATATATTCAAAATCTTAGAAGCCTAGATACTGGTCTAATGCTGAATGACATCTGTCTGAAGCTTCTTCATTGTCCTCACTAGATGAATGAAACACACCCTCATTCTGTTGGCCTCTAAGGACCCATTTCTTCCACGTATTTGTATTCAGCCAAATACTTAATGGCATTAAATTCTAGGAAGATGCCTCTGAGTTTTTTTGAATGATGTTCAAACTCCAGCTAGAAATGCTCTCCAAAAGGAAGCTTAAAATAACAGAAACAATTTAAGCTTGAAATGTGGCAGTCTATTTTATTCTCTTTCACCTTACTGACATAATGAAGTCCGTTTTCTATTTGCATTTTGCCATTCCCATATATTCATTAAGTATATTAATTTAGAGTAGTCCTCTGCAGCTGTTGGAAAACAGTATAGATCTTGCTTTAGGCTGACCGAGGTATCACTGCTCATGAATGTTTAAGGACAAATCTTAATCAGAGTAAAATTCTCCTACAACGTTAAGCATCTTAAAAGTAATATATAACCTGTAGTCATCATAGATATATCCAATCTCAGGAGCTGAACTGTAAAATGTTAAGTCCTGGTATAAAACTGGTGGAAATAATTGTTTATTAATAGTTATTTTTCCTCTGCGTTTCATAATTATCTAGGACACATGCTTAAAATGCTAGTTTGTCATAACGTAGATGGCTACCAATCTATTTTGACTACTAATTCTTCTGCAATACCTCAGCTCTGCATGATTTTTTACATTCTTTTCCTTTTGCTAAATTGAAGATTTTATGGGTATGTAAGAGCAAGGACTGCAAAATACACTAAAACTGTGTATGCCAGACATTTTTTCCAATCTTTTCTTATCTTGCTGATAGATTTTATAGTACAATTCAGTATAATCATAAAAGTGGATGTACTCATTAGATACTACATTTTACTGATGTACTCTAATAAATTCTGGAATGCAATTATTCCTTTTCTGAAAAACAGTTTTCAAATATGGCATTTCGAAATTCCTTGGTTTACTGCCTGTTGTTTATTTCAACATTTCATTTTCAAGATAAATGTTCTTACATGGCATAATATTTTGCAACTTATTATATAATTTTGCTCATGCAAATTTGCCAGTGACAAACTTAATGGCAGAAACCATTCTCTATCCACCTACTTAAGTCCTTGAGAGCCCCATCTGGCGTTCAGTGGATTTTTCTCTATTCACTGGATAGACAACTTGCATAGCAGGATACTGGGGGAGGAGCAAGGATCAAAAATATAGGATTAATTCACTCAGAACCTCTAGATGTTTGGGCTATAGGGATATCTCAAAAAATGCAGAAGTCTAGATGGTTACTTAAAACTCTGAATCCATAATTTCACATACACAAGAACAAAAAAACCCCAGCTCTCTTCAAGCAGATTTTGCCAACCAGCAGGTATGGTGTGGAAAGAAAACCCAATTGTGATGGCTTAACCATTTCTCTCCAAACATGTGGACCAACATTTATTTTGTTTTCTCTGAACTAGTTTTGAAGGGAGGGAGATGACTCTGTGGCCCTGGTCTCCTTTTCTTTTTTCCTTTTTTTTTTTTCACAACAGAAAGTAAACCAGAGTTCACTTTCATAATCATCCCCTTTCCTTTTCACCTTAAGACTTGGTATGTCTTCTGCTACAGAAATTCCATCTCTGCCTCCAATATTTCTGTCCTCCTCCTGTCTTTAGTGAATGTTATTTTTCATGTATTCACGTTCCCTGAAGTTTGTCTGGTTTTTGACTTTCTCCTGGGTTGAGATGTATTTCAGTTCTAAGTTCTTCCATTGTCTCTGGCTCACTGTGTATTACAGTTTTCTGCAGCATTAATGAGGCTGATGCTCCTGTCACACCTCTCCGCAGCTGGGCACAGATGATCTGCTTGTAGGGGTGCTTTTCTTCTTTCAGCCTCTCCAATTGGCACCTGACATGAGCAGACTAGATGAGATATAAAAGAACAGGCTCTGTTCTCAGTAGCCTCCTATTCTTTTCATAAATGGAATGAGGACCTTACTGTTTTATCTTGAGTAGATAACAAGAAAAAAATCCCACCCATATGGGAAGTGCTGCCTGTCTCTACCATCTGGGTCCTACACTCGGGTCACAATAACCCCATGCAGCACTACAGGCTTAGTGGAGAGTGGCTGGAGAGCTGCCTGGCAGAAAATGACCTGGGGGTGTTGGTTAACTGCCAAATTCAGTATGAGCCAGCAGTGTGTCCAGGTGGCCAAGAAGGCCAACAGCATCCTGGCCTGTATCAGAAATAGTGTGCCCAGCAGGACTGGGGAAGAGATCGTCCCCCTGTACTCAACACTGGTGACACCGCATCTCAAATACTGTGTTCAGTTTTGGGCCCCTCACTACAAGAAAGACATTGAGATTCCGGAGCATGTCCAAAGAAGAGAAACAAAGCTGGTGAAGGGTCTAGAGCACAAGTCTTATGAGGAGCGGCTGAGGGAGCTGGGGTTGTTTGGTCTGGAGAAAAGGAGGCTGAGGGGAGACAACTTTACAACCTTACAACTTTACAACTTCCTGAAAGGAGGTGTTAGAGAGGTGGGGGTCAGTCTCTTCTCCCAGGTAACAGGCAATACGACAAGAGGAAACGTCCTCAAGTTTGACCAGGGAAGGTTTAGATTGGATATTAGGAAAAATTTCTTCCCTGAAAGGGTTATCAAGCATCGAAAAAGCTGCCCAGGGAAGTGGTTGAGTCACCACCACCAGAGGTACCTAAAAGATATATAGACACGGAGCTTAGGGACACGGTTTAGTGGTGGAACTGGCAGCATTTGGTTTATGGTTGACTCAATAGTCTTAAAGGTCTTTTCCAACCTAAATGATTCTATGGTTCTATTTTAGATGGGTGAGGAAATTTTATGAAGGTGTTTTTTAATAACTTACTCTGGCATTGGAGAAAGGAGGTCAGGGAAGGTACCTCCATCTAACATCAACTTACTGCTCTCCTACTCTATACCTCTTTTTTATGGAAAAATACAGCAAAACTGCCCACATTTTTTGTGTAGTGTCAGCTCCAGTGAAGAAGTCAAATTTTGGGTTTCCTTCCCATTTTAGGATACTGGCAAAAAGCATGATTCACCTAAAAGAAGAGAACCAACCTTATGGGTGGCACAACCAAAGGAAAGTAATTATCTATGTTCTTGCAAAATAAGCAACAACTGCAACAACTGGTAGCATATGCTTTGCATATTTTCAGTCAGGTCTCTTATCTGAAAGCTAAAGATGAAATTGCACATCTGAAGAACACACTGGTTTTGAGTTACATAAAATATTATATAATAAGAAAAGCTTGCACTAGGCAATTACAAGGCTTTTCATTAAAAAACATAAAAATGAAAGGATAACCTTGAATTATTATAGCTATTTCCATTAATCCTTAACGGCAAAAGTGAAAGGATTAATTCTTGTTCATAGGGTATAATTTTTCTCCACATATCCTACTAGCAGAAAAGGTTATATAATAAAACAATAACAGGAATGGATTCAAACCTGTATTAAACCTGGCTAAGAATTTTACCTGTGTAAGAATTTTACTTTTAATGTTACTTGTGAAAACTAAAAGTACCTGTTCTAGATTAATAAGTTTTTTATTAAGTAAAATCTTTTTAAGACCGTGATCTCAGAAGAACTATTTTAGGAGTATCTAATAACCAAATACTTAGGGCAGCAAGAAGAAAATGTGATAATATTATGTCTACCAGCAAAGCAGAACAATCCAAACATTTCTATACTCTTCTCAGCTGGAAGGCTTCTAATCTGTATGAAATTTTAACTATTTTTTTTCTGTTTGGGGACTACATCTGATATAAGATTACATTTTAATCATGTATGGTCTGCCCACTGATGATGTGACTTGACATTTAGAACAAAGTTCTTACTTATTTAATGTGTTCCAATAGCATCTATCATTGTATGTCTAGGATAAAGAAAACAACTACAATGTATTTGAAGATAGCTGAAGATCCAAGCAATTGTAAGCAAAGGCATCTGACAAATTACGAAACCGAATGTCCCAGTGTTTCCCCATGTAAGGAAACAGAAAGGGATTGATTGGGATTTTAATTTTTTCTTTAATCTGTTTTGCCCCTTTATTGGCTAAGTGAAGCAAACAGACATAATAGACTAAGGCAAACTTTCACACTGAGGCATCAGATCAAACATACTAATTTGAGGGGGTGAATTGAAAGGAGAAAAAATTTTACTAACTGTGAATGTTTGACTATAGAAATAGTTTCTAAGTCTAAGCAGTAGAGGCATTTCCTCGCAAATCTGGACCCACTGCAGCTTGTAGACTACAAATATAAATATTCCATTTGTTTCTGTCCTCTAAAGCAAATGATGACGAATTCTGCCCCTGCTGCACTTTGCAGATCAACTCTAAAGGAAAGTCTAATTAGAAGCACACTGTAACAGTCAACTCTGAATATGATTTGAACTCTATATTACATTGAGAGCTTAAAGAGACTCAAAAAATCAGCATGCCAGCTGTAAATCAGGGTGTACTTTTTTTCTTAATGAAAGGTTTATTTATTTGCTATCATTTAATAATTTCCAAAGCAGACTGCTAAGGCAGACTATTCCTTTTTATGAAATACTACAAAAGTAATTTTATATCATTCTAGCAACATGCTGCCTTTTAGTGATCTGTGCACTTGGCTGAAGCTCAAGGTCTTACTGATTGCTTTGGTCAGGAGAAGAAATCAATGTAAGAGCTCTCTGCTTTAGACATAATCCTCAATGTGCAGTGCATAACCTCAAATCGTTTCTCTCAAGCACAGAAGTACTTGAACACAGACTCAGAGAGAAAGAGAAAGGAGAGTAGGTAGCAGAACAACATGCCTTAAAGAATAGGTTACTGGTAAGCAGCCTTTTTTTCTTCTTCATTTGTTTGTGCATAAATATATTCACTTGAGTAACTTCAAGCATTAGTTTTTTCTCTACATGAAAACAGAAGGCAAAAATGTGACATCATGAGAGGGACACGTGGGTTCTCTGTTTCACATTTTCGGGTTTGCTATCCTGCTACCAGCTGGGCTGTTGGGTGGGAAGAGTGCTGGTTTGCAGGAGTTCCTAACTCGTCTGGGTGATCATGTTCCTCTTGACTGAGACTAGTGAGAGAGTACTGACAGAGCTGGTAAGAAAGGTGAGGGTAACATGGTGTCTGTCCCTTCACTGTCAGCTGATAAATTCTTTGAGGGACGCAACCTGCAGAACCGTTGAACCATGGCAAATCCTCAGGTCATAACACTAAGGTAGTCTGGTCCTTCAACAGCATCTCATGGAGAGGACTTCTCCTTACTCTGCTAAGGTTAAGCACCTGATCAGAATGGCACTTAATAACATATGCTGAAAATAACTGCCAATCTACCTATGCAGACTGCTTCCAGACCTATCAAGCCCCCATTACAAGGCAGGATCTGATAACAATTACACGACCCTGGCAGGCAATCAGCTTAAATTTACTTTATTTGTGATATCTGTGATTCCAGAAGCCGAAATTGCAGTATGGTTATGTGGGATCTCATCCCAGACACGTGACACATCAGCTCTGTTTTCCCCTCCTACACTGCGTGTCACAGTTCCTGTGATTACAGACCTTTGAACAATTAAAATTAGGATCAAGATTTCCTCTGTGATGAAGATTCAGAGTTTCCCATGGAATCTTCCAGGATCGTTCACCACAAGTTACAGTGAACACCGACCAGCAGACTGCATAAGCACATGGGCATGTCTGTTTGGCCTGACTGATGGCACTGAAAACCCCTGAATGCACTAGGAGAAGTGCCCTAGCCATTAAAGTCAAAAATGTCTTTATTGCATAGCTGTAAAACATGGAGCAAGATAATCAGCTGTGGTTTATAATACTGTCATTGCCACCAGAGATGGGTTGAATAGGTTTAATGCAACTTGCAGAGTAGAAAATCTAAGCGAGAAAAAACATTGCATCTCTGGGGGAAACATGGCTGTACAAGAAAGACTTATTTTGAATTGGAAACATTCACAGACACATGTGCATGCACATGCACCCCTAAAAGAAGAGCGAATGAGAGTAACTATCAGCTTCTATGGCTGAACAGATATGGACTAGGAAACTCCCATTCCAACTGACAACTGACTTTTCTTGTAGGATGATCTATGCTACTTTCTCACTGAAAGCAGCAAAATCTTCACTTCAGTCCAAGCACTGAAGAAGTAATGCAGTTTTTTTGGCACTGAATCACATGCAAGCAGGAAAATTTGGCATAAAAGCAGATGAATTCCCAACTCTTAAGATACCCCAGAAGACATTCCTCTTCCATTTTCCATAGCTAACTGGGCTGCTAAAATCAGCTGACCTTCAGAGGTGGTCACAAATTTCTCCAAGCTACCTCTGATGGCTTCTTTGTACAATGCAAATACACCAACCAAACATGCACTATTCAGCATTCAGTAAGAAATGAAATATTTAAAATAAAGTCTGTCACTTGCAGCTGATCTAATGTTCTGAAGTTGGAAGGATTTATACTCGTATTTAATTTCAAACATGAGAATAATCCCATCATAACATGAAATGTACTCTGGGAATAGTGACTGTTGTGTCACGTAGCAGGAGTTATGAAAATAATGTTGGGTTGGTTTTTTTTTCTACTGGGACAAGCATGGACAAATTATAATATACTTATTTTTTTAATTTTACATTTTATGTTAAATAATAATTTTCATTTTAGAAGAACCTGCTTCTTTTTAGTAATACATAAAATGGCAACTGGCCCTGTTACATCTCAGGAACACAGCTTCTCCCAGCTGGAAATTCTCATGGGGTGATTAACAACTGTGACACAGAAGTCATTGCTACAACACAATTTTATGATACGTTTTGCAGACTAGTCCCTACCCTTTGACTATAATAAGCGTCACAAACATCAGTCTGCTACCTAAGCAGTTTGAAACCACAACTTTTTCTGCTTGTCAAGGCTGGGACCTGCAGGGAAAGCTAAGAGAATTCAGTTAATTCTAAACTGTTTATTCTCTACCTTAGGTTTTTGAAGGACACAACAAAAGAATGCTCAAGGCAAGCTACTGCTCTTGGCTGACTCAGCTTTGCCACATAAGCGCACCTGAAAGATATAGTGCAGCTCATCCTTACGCCTGCAAACATGACCTATATTTTTAAGTGAAAATCTGCAAGCTGCAGTTTTATTAATTAAATGCCATAATACTTACACTAGTAAAATAAAAATGTATTAGGCAAAATAATTTTAAAATGAGATAAACAGTACTCTAAAAACATCCAAATTCTCAGACTGAAATTTCAAGACTGTGAATCTGGAGAACGTGGGTTCAAAAGAGATAAGTCTCATGGTCCATCAGTACTCACCATTCAGCCATTTGGAGTTGTACTGTGCAGTGCGGAGAGGAGGGAGCGCCCCCAGACTGCGATAAATGGCAGGATCTCTCCCTGGAAAATCCATGGCTGTAGCAGCATACAATTCCCCACTGGAAGTGAGCAGGGCAGTGGAGTTGTGCTGGGGACTATAAGGACAACGAGCCATGCCACTGATTTGATCATGTATCTCAGTCAAGTTACTTAACTGTAAAAGAGTGAGAAAAATGGATTAAAATGACCTGAAAAATATCATTTCAGCCAACCTGCATCAATCTCAGTAAAATCGCATTGTAAACACCAGTTATCTGCTTTGGTATTGTACAGCAGTGACGAGCTGACCTTTACATCATTCTGAAACTGTCTCATATAGAAAGTTTTACTGTAATGTTGTCTGATCCCGCTTTTGCCCCTTTGGTACATAAAACATGCAAGTTAATCATTAGCCACCAGACCTAAAATGCTTTGTATTAGAAGCAAGTCAAAAATGAATTATCTCTACACAGATTGTTATTATGAAAACCAAAAGCAGATCTGATGGCCAGAAGAAACTAAGGTATTCACCATAGCAAGTGGCAAAACAATAAAAAACAAACAAACAAACCAAAACAAACAAACAAAAAACCAAAACCCAAGAAAATGCAAATGATATTCTGTTTGTGTGTTCAAGGAAAGAATCTCACATGAAAAATTAGATTAAAGAAAGGAGCTTTATAGTGCAGCAGAACTATCTCTCTGATTTAGTATCCCTAATACTTTCAGCCATAAACCACAGTATGATGTTAATACGTTATTTGAAAACACAGGTACAATAGGTTTAAATATAATGAATGTGCCAAGGAGGTTTTCTGTGCTACGTTTATTTTTTGTATTTAAACTTCTCTCCTTTCCTGAAATAAATAGCCAGCTTAGTCCGAACAGTGACATGTTGATTTTTTTTTTTATGACTATTATTGATCTTTAATGGACTCTCTTTCTTTGATACACATAAATTACAACAAGTTATGGTTTCTTTCAGAAACAGAATGACAGATTTTCTCAACCGAGATTTCTCATTCTCACCAGTCAGAAATCACTAATACAGGTACTCTCATCTTCTCCAGAACAATACATATACAGTATGCAGCTACCCAACTACATTTTATAACTAAACCAGTTGATGCCAACCAAATTTGACAGATTGGCAGAAGCCTTAGAAATACCTAAGGTTCATGAAAACTGGCATGTAGGAGGAACTTGTGGCTGTGCTGTCTCCCATAGCTGAGGAAAAGACTGCAAAAAGAGGTCATCGGTTAACTCTCCCTGTTGGCCTGCTGCTAGCTAAATCAGCCTTTTACACATCAGCTCACCCATCAATATGCACATAGCCTGGACTCAAACACAGCCTCCACTGCCTTTTAAAACTGCTGGTCCAGAACAGGGACTCAAGCTTGTGGGATGAAACATTTAACTCATACCGTCCGATTGGTGCAGATGGGAGTGAACGCGTTGGTTCCACAGGTAAAGAGATGGTTGCCTCCAACAAGAAGCACTCGAATGTAGTTCTGGCATTCCTCCTGCCATACAGAAAAGAAAGAATGTTCAATGATACTTCAAGGGATATTGGAGACTAATTATGATTTGCTTTCCATGGTTATGTGTCCACACATAAAAATTTAAGGGAACAAGGCTTAAGCGTACCTGATGCATTAGCAATCACAATATACATAGATTTCCTAACTACAACACATGCATCCATCAATCTTTGTGTAAAGTTCTTAATGGGATAACAGTAAACCCCTTCAGTATTGAAGATAACTTCTAACTGTATCTTTCAAAGGTTTAGCTAAACTCTGAAGTGATAGATACTGACTAAAGTAATACACTGCTGTCTCAAGAGATCAGATGCTGCTTTCAAAGACAAATGAGGCCAAGGGACGAAAACAGGAGAAAAAACAGGTTGTCAGCAACACAAGTATGTTGAAAACAGTACAAATAAAATTCTTGAGATGTCCAGATGCCGATTTGTCACTACTAGTTCCATAATTTGCACAGTATGTTTTATTAGATGTATCTATGTTCTGTTAATTTGAATTTTCTCAAGAAATGTCATTACCTCGATATATAGACGCTCAGCCCTGAAGAGTAATCTTACACGTTTTTTACCCCATTAGAACGTGTGAAGGCTATGACATTCATTTCTCTTATTGCAGAAACCAGAAACCAACAGCAATTTTTAGTGTTTATTCAGACAGAGAGCCTTCTGCAGTACTAAAAATCTCCCAGAACTGTATGTAGGAGAGATTGAAACACTCCTCCTGCAAAAATAAATGTCGCTATCTAATAATATGGACAAGATCAACAATATGCTTGGTGAAAATAAAGTTTCCAGGAACCTTCCATTTGAATGCTCTCTAGCATTCATTCACAAGACAGTCTCATGTAAATCATGAAAAAAAAAACAACCTTGTGAAAATATACAGCTACACAACTGATATTAAGTGGAATCATGTAAGTAAATCCATGCCATAGTAATGGTGCAGAAGTCCCATTATGTGACCCACAGCTATATTAAATTTATTGCTTGTTTATCTTTAAAATAGACTCTCATCCTGGAAGACAAGAAATATAATCCTGAATAAATTGAAAAGGCACAAAACAAACTGCAAAGCAACAAGAGCAAAATACTTTAAAGACCTCTGAGAAAACTGTCAGAATGTATAACCTATACCTTTCTTCATATAAAATAAAATTAGAAAGACCCACAACCACCCACCCCAAAGTCTCAAAAAAACCATCTCTTTGAAAAAACACCCCCAAAACCCACATTTGCATTAGTCTCACACGAAAAAGTATTTTTAAAGCAGTTGTCTTTGAGAGTTTAAAGGTAAGCGTCAAACATTTTAGAATTAAGATTTGATTCCCATTGGGTAAAAATATATCTTATTTTAAACTTACCAAAACTGTCATCTTAATATTCTTTCAACCAAACAGAAGTCAACATAAAACCACGTAACAGAGTTGGGCAGTGCAACAAGACTTTTATAAAGGAATTATTTAACTTCTGGGCAGTTTCCCTGTTTTGGCTTATTTTAACTACACTAAAAAAAAAAAAGCAATTCCTCCTTTTGTTTTGGTGGTAATGGTGTTCTGGGATGTTCATAGAATGTAACACAGTAATTTATTCTTTGGGCTGTTTCTATCCTGCCCTTTGCAGCAAGCTATGGAATGTAAGTGTAGGAAAAATAAGTGGGTTCTGACATTACAACCCATCCAACCTCTCCTGTTCATATTCCAGAGCTCCCTGAAATAATGCCATTACCAAATTACTTGCACGCTTATCACCCACTCTTTCTCTTCAAAAATAATGTTAATTTTTTAAACTCTGACATTCCTAGGATTTGCAAGATTCTTCTCTTTAATGTTCCAAAGTCCCATGCCAACTTTACAACAATCCATACTGCAAAAGGGAAAATGAGATATCTCGTATCAAATTTCATTGGGTACATAGTACAACAAAATAAAAACTGAAAGAACAGCTTTTGTAATTTTTTCTTCATATGTCAAATCCACAATAATACAAAATAATTAAAAAAAAGTTATGAATAAAATAATCAACACCCAAAAACATATTGAAAGAGGAAACTCAGTTTTTTCAATTGTTCAGAGTCGCTTTTCCAGCTCTGGAGTCAAGCTCAGCTGTACTGGTTCACTTTTTTGGTGCAAAGAAGAGATGTGTGTTGTAAAAGTGGCAAAGGACTTCAAAACCAAAGGGTTTTTAAGCTTGGAGGGTGGTGGTAGGTTTGGTGGCCATCTTTTATGAGACTTAATCTCCATTTAATCTTGACCTCTATGCCATATACTTTCCTATTCTATAAAAATATCTCCAAAAGAAAGAAATTCATTTAGCAAGTACTTTCTAGTTTTATATCAGCATACCTGAAACTAAATGCAACTATTAGAAACAATTTGGCAGCCAAGCAGGCTAGGTTGTTGCTTAAGTTTGAGAGCAACTTGACAGTTTGAGGACAACCTGGCTTTACATGGTTCCTATTTGCAGCAACGTTTCTTGTCTAGGCTAATATTTTAAACACACATTTAGTTTTTTAGTACTTTTTAATGTGGTCCTCTCAAGAAGGAACCAGGAGACCCGGTTACTTGGGATACGGAGAAGGTTGAGGTACTCAATGACTTTTTTGCCTCAGTCATCACCGCCAAGGGCTCTACCCACACCACCCAAGCCACAGAAGCAAAGGTAGAGACTGGGAGAACGAGGAACTTCCCACTGTAGGAGAAGACAAGGTTTGAAACCATCTGAGGAACCTTAAGGCGCACAAATACATGGGACCTGATAAGATTCATCTGCAGGTCCTGAGGCGACTGACAAGTTTGCGGAAGGCACCAAGCTGTGTGGAGTGACTGATACGCTGGAAGGAAGGGATGCCATCCAGAAGGACCTGGAGAGGCTTGAGAAGTGGGCCCATGCAAACCTCATGAAGTTCAACAAAGCCAAGTGCAAGGTCCTGCAGCTGGGTCTCGGCAATCCAAGTACAAATACAGGCTGGGTGGAGAATGGATTGAGACCAGCCCTGAGGAAAAGGACTTTGGGGTGTTGGTGGATGAGAAGCATGACTTGGCAATGTGCGCTCACAACCCAGAAAGCAAACCGCATCCTGGACCGCATCAAAAGAAGAGCGGCCAGCAGGTCGAGGGAGGTGATTCTACCCCTCTAGGCCACTCTGGTGAGACCCCACCTGGAGTACTGTGTCCAGCTCTGCAGCCCCCAACATATGAAGGACATGGGCCTGTTGGAGTGGGTCCAGAGGAGGGTCATGAAAATGATCAGAGGGCTGGAGGTCTCTGCTATAAAGACAGGCTGAGGGGGTTGGGGTTGTTCAGCCTGAAGAGGAGATTCCGGGGAGACCTTATAGCAGCCTTCCAATACCTAAAGGGGGCCTACAGGAGAGATGGGGAGGGACTCTTTATCTGGGAGTATAGCGATAGGACAAGGGGTAATGGTTTTAAACTGAAAGAGGGAAAATTTATATCAGATATTAGAAAGAAATTCTTTACTGTTCAGGGTGGTGAGACACTGGAACAGGTCGCTCAGGGAAGTTGCGGATGCCCCATCCCTGGAAGCGTTCAAGGCCAGGTGGGATGGGGCTTTGAACAACCTGGTCTAGCAGGAGGTGTCCTTGCCCATGGTAGAGCAGTTGGAACTCAACGATCTTTAAGGTCCCTTCCAAACCAAACCATTCTACGATTCTACTTTTATTGAAAGTGCAGATGCTAACACACACAGCTATTAGAATCTTAAATAAGCAAGGGAAAAGAGACCTTACTTCAATTACCTATTTTTTTTTAATCTCTCTTTCGTTTATCGTACTTTTACCATGGACTTTACCATGGACTTTACCGCATGTATTTATATTTTTTCTCTACAACAGTCCCTACCACAAGTGCCAGTCTGAATGGTCTAATTTATTCTTTTAACCATGTATATTGTTTTAAATTTCTAAATGCTAACGCATGCTAGCCACAAGAACATAATTTTGTCTGGCTCACTCCTGGAGCCATCAGTTATTTTAAGCAACAGTTTAAATTGGTGGATAAATGTCTGAAGTCTCAGTAACAAGTATCAGCCTTCAAAAGTCAAGTGCGCATTATGCTGTCAAATGTGACAGATGTCCCTATATTTTTTCCCCTTCAGCTCTTTTCCCTCGTTGTTTCCTAAAGCATAAACCTCAGAGCAACAACTACTGCTAACAGCTAGAGGCAAAAATTCTGTGCATCTTCTTTCTCAAGAGAAAAAAACAAACAAACAAACAAAAAAAGACCCCAGTTATTTATTATCTGAAAACGACTAGAGTTGCTTCTGGTTCAAAGCTAGCTTCTGGTTTCAGGGCACTCCATCAGCAAACAGTTTTGCTGTCTGAACTCATTGCACCCGTGCTACTCTGCGGGCAGCAGAGCTTCAAAAGAAACCAGGATTTGAATGAGTAACTTACCCACAGCTATCCTTGTAGTTCTCTCTTTCGCCACTGTCTGGGCTGGTCTTGTATAGTTTGGTCTCTAATCTTTCCTCTCCCTTTCCTACAGTCATACATGTCTGCCCTGAAATCTGAAGATGCCCTAAGAAATTTTATAGAAACACGACCCTTAGTAACTCCCCAATTTGGGTTAGTGAGGGAACAGTCTTTCTGATAACAGTAACTGGAACTAGGTCTCCCAGGGGTTTTCCTCTGAAAAGGGACAATTCTCTATAGCGCTGGAGTGAATTCCTCCCAGTTTTTCCAAGGGAAGGCTTTTATAGTTTGATTAGGAAGGGGAGTACACCACAGATCACATGCTTTCCTCACTTGCATGCATATATTCTCTTTATACAGAGAGTATAGTGACCTTGGTTTTGTCTTGTACATAAGCCAATAAAAGAAAAACATCATCAGACTATCCTTTCTCTGGTCTTAAATTTATCCTTTGATTTTAACCTTGATCACATCAGTGAAAGCTAGAGAGGCATGAAAAGTTCAAAAAGACAGTTGTCATTCCAGCTCGGTAGGTTGCCTCAGTCAATATCTCTGCATTCTCCAGCAACTCCTGCGTGAAGCTTTCAGGACACAAAGTCCGCACACCAAAAAAAAGTCCTATGGTAACAGTAAGAAAAGGACTATTTCCTCCCAGGATTACCATTGAATGTAGTAAAATATAGGAACTGTACCTCTCCTCTCAATTGTGAATGAGAAACAAGGCTATGGATCCAAATGAAACACTAAATCTTTATCCAACTAGTAACAACACAAGAAACAATCTCAGAGGTCATTATTAAAATAGTGTATATACTATTTTACGATGACAGCATAACTCGCAATCACCAGCTTCTTCAAAAGGGTGTGATAAGCATGAATGAAAATCTGCATGTATGTGCTATGCTAAGGTCCATTCTAAAATGCATTTCACCAGTGCTGAGTATTTCTCCTAGCAAAATAGTTTAATAGGAACATATGCTTCTTAGTTGCTGAATCGAATGTGGATTTTACACCACAAACAGTATTGTCAACGTAATATCCAAAAGTATGCTCCTATAGTCTCAAATTTACCATTATTTTTATCCATCATGTTAGATCATAGTCACTGCACAGTGACTTTCAGACAAGCTGAATGCTATTCTCATGGTTTTAATCTTGGAAAAATCACTGTAAAACAAAGGCACAGACTTTTAGTTACACATTGCATTCCTACTATGAAAATTTCTACTCTAACAGTTCAATCTGTCATACTCTGTTGTCACTTGAACATGCTCTCTTATTTCTGAAAAGTAGAGTACTCTTACTATTCTTCTGAAAAGTAGAGTACTCTTAATAGTACTCTTACTATTCTCTTCTGAAAGCTAAGGATGAAGGCTTGAGGGTTATATTACATGAAGAAGGGTAAATCTTCTAGGGAGAAATCACAATTTACAAAATGAAACATTTGCACAAAATATAAGGTCCCTAAAGTTCTTTCTTTTGTCTCCACAGACTGATAAGTAAGCATCTAGTAAACCTTCTGATCTATAAACTATTTCTGCCATTAAAGCCTTCACACATAACTTAAGTCACCAGAGTTTGTCAACTCAAATTAGAAGTCTTTAAGAAAAATCCCACACATTTCTTCTCTCTAGCTATTAATACCTTCTATATACTTAGAAAATCTAGCACTTTAATGGCTAGTGATCAGTAACTCCTAAATATCTGTTTTCTACACTGGGATGGAAAGAAAGGAAAAGGAGGACAAACAATGCAACACCATTCTTAATGCCTTTTTCTAGTACAGTAAACTCATTTCTACAGGAAAGATGTTCCTCCCTAGAGACAATCAACCTGCATGCATGAAGCTTTACACTGCATATTCACTACACTTGCTTTTTTTCCACTGAGTAATTCTGTCTTTTCCTCTCCTCACACTATAACATGCCCTGCTTCTGAAGTGAGGCCATTCTTCCTCTTTAATCTCAAGTGGAAATGGATAGGCTAATGGTACACTGCAATTTTATTTTCCAGCACTTCATAAAATAAGCTGGAAATAAACTGTTTAATGGGAGAAGCTAAAAAGTCAGTGACAAGATGACTGTGCAGAGGAGACTCCTCCTCTACTAGACTGCAGAAGCTTATGGAACATCTTTTTGAAGCTTGGGGTTTTTTGAGTTTTGCACATCTATAACATATGCTGACATTTCTACTGAATGTGGGTCCTGAAAGCAAGTGCGCTCTTTTTCAGTTATCATTGATGGGTTTCCCATTAAGTTTTAATTCAATTAATTTTAATCATTAAACAGTATAATAATTACAAACATAAATTATATACATTTCTTCACCTTAGGACAGCCTCAAAAGAATGTAGCATTGATACGGGTTCCATCTTAGCATTACACTTACCTGTGCTGAATAAAAGAAACTGTAGTTGGCCAGATAAGGAATTGGTTCTGAATACTAAAAATATATCAAGTCCCATGCCTAAAAACTTAGTAAATTTCATATTATTTTATTTATAGCATCAGTAGATATGAAATAAAAAAGTTCCTAGAATTGCACCTAATACACGGGGAAATAAATTGAGGATTTTACAAAGTAATTACACAGTTATTCGGGATTTACAGCACTGAAAATGAAGTGAGAATACAGTCCATTACATATGACACATTGTACAGTCAAAGCAATAAATTGGAAACTAAAGTTCTTGATCATTTCAGAAAAGAATCAGGTGACTGTATCTCGCACCCCACGCTCCCTGTTTTGTTTTTTATTCCTTTGCTTTGCTGACACACCAGTGTCAGACTCCTTTCCTACAACTCTCTTCAGAAAGGGAGACAGTAAAAATGCATAAAGTAGAGATTTATACACTGAATCGCACCTGCAATTAACATACAAATTATATTAAAGCAGAACAGCTGTCTCATGCTTACCTTTGATTTGCCTTTACTGTAACAGGCTCTTTTAGTAGCTTCATCACATTGCCATTCCACTGCCTGCAAACAACAGGAATTAGTTAGAAATACAGGGAACACAAGAAATATAAACCTCAGAGATATCTAAGCCCATGCTTGAGCTACGTGCTTCAGACATACTGATGATTAGCTGTGGGTGACTCTGTCCATAATCACCTTACATGCTTTTTCTCCTTTGAAATGTAGTTTTGCTGTTGGTGGGGTTTCAGCGACTTAATCTGAAGTGAAGCTGGCCATCCTCATGATTCGCTGTACCTACCGCTACAGCAGAAATACCACAGTCACATTTGATGCTACTTAGCCACCTTTTTATGAGGTTTATTAAGGTAAACAGTTTGGAACACAAAGGCAGGCTGAACCTCTCTCCCCAGCAGATCAGGGCTGCTTCACCACAGTATCTGTGGTAGCTTTGCTGGGAGACGTTGCACTGTGTGAAAGTATGCCCAGTTGGGGTTTGTGCAGTATTTATCTCAAGCATCAAATGGAGATTTTAGTTTCTCAAGGTATGACTGCAGCACTAATCAGAAGCACTTAAACATCCATTCTGAGAAAGGCACAATGGGCAGACACATATGAGACAACAGTGAAGCAGAGCACTGCAAAGCAGAAACAATTTATCCTCATTTTTGAGCTGTCTCTCTGCTTCAACAGATTTATGCCAGGACTGTAGCACCTAGTCTGCAGTTTCACTGCATGAGTTAATTCCAATTATTTCCATATTTAACATTCAACAGCTATGACTTACAAACTCTATTGTTCAGCGGAGCAGGTCATCTGCTTGGCATTTATGTGCCAATACATGTACATATTTGAGTGCCTGTATGTGCTGTGTAGTTAAAGTCACCAGTAGAGCAGTGTGAAATGCACACAGGGAGATTTTAGCCCTGTGACAGTCAGTGTGGCCAACTCTAAAGACTGAACTTGACAGGTACAACTTAAACTTGACCTAGTGTACTCCTATGAGGAAGTCACAGTTCACTTTTGAACACATACTGCTTTCTTCAAGTATAAAATAAGGGAGCACAAAGCTCCATACAGATTCAACATATAATCAGACTGAACAGAAACATGGCCTTGGTGCACACTTAGCCCTATGTCTGAACTCAAGTTTCAAACTGTTGGCAGACATCTTTTCATAAAAGCTCAATTGTAAGTAACTATATCAGTGTTTTAAACATTACATCATTGATGTTTGTAAAGTGCTTCAAAAGCTTCAGATGAAATCTCTCCTGTCATTCCCAAGGGGTAGTGGGAGGAGACTCCAGCCAGAGAAGAAACAAATTCCAACTCAAGCTATACAATGAAACTATTATCCTCAAAATGAAGTAAAATATATATCTAACACCTATCTATGTTAAGTTAAAAATTACAGTATTAAAATGAATCATATTCTTTGGAACAACAAACATTTCAGTAACTTCTCTGTTACAGAGATGAACAACAGAAGACTTGCTTAAAAGTCAAGCTATTGTATCTTCAGCAGGCAAGCTAAATAACTGCAAAATAAATAGCTCCAATGGAAGCCAAAAGAAAATCTCCAATTTAAACTGATTTATCCAAATACCTTAGAATAACACTAAAGAAGAATCATGAAAAATGTAGAAGCAGTGAATATGGTTCACATGTCTCTCCCCATAACTGTCAAGGGGATCCCTTCATGGCCAACATGCCCGAACAAAGTCAGTCCCCAGGCAAGACATCTGGAGGTTCCTTCCAATGTAAATTATTCTACCTTTTTCCAGAAAAATTACAAAATACAAAACGGAAAAAAATCAAACCCCTAAGTAATTAGCTTCAATATAGCTCCTTTCTTCAATTTTAACTTTAATCAGTAAATGCAGACAGGAAATTTGAAATTTGAACATTGTCAAGAAAGCACTGGTCATTAGAACATGTTAAGTGAGAGATGCATTAGTTTTACTCACAGGTCAACAAAAAATGTGTGGCTTTCACCTACAGTGGAAGCTGCACACATAACCGGGCTACACAGATACTGGTAACGTATATATGTAGACAGGTACACATTCATATGTATTTTTATATATTAACTTCTTTGAAGTGTAGAAACAGAATGTACTATTACATTTCATAGAGAAAGAAGTTAATTAGTCAAGAACCAAAAAGTTAACAGAAGATAATTCCAGACAGATGGTCCAGGACTTCTTAGGCAGATGGCTCTGCTAATTAGATACTGGCAAGAATAACATTAAAGAAGATGTTTTAATTACACAATGCCAAAAATTAACAACTACAAGATATTTCTTTTTTTCTTTATCATTATCTGCTTGCTTTCATCTCTTATATTGTGTATTTAAACAATACTCTGGGGAGCTGGCGTATAACAGCAATAGCCATAATAATATATGTCAACAAACATGACTAATATCACCTTATTGTTCACATCAGTCCAGCAATGGAATGGCTTCAAAAAGTTGTGACTTGTTTGGCGAGGGTGTCTTGCAGCCTGCCTAATTACCTCTCAATGAACATCTATGCTGGAGTCCAAAAGCTGAGTTTAAAGAGGCCATAAAGAAAGTGTCAGTATTGTAAATGCAAAGGAAGAATGTAGCCACAGAGAAGTGTACCAGCGAGACATTAGCAGCAAATTAGCAGCAGCAGAGTTAGTGGTGGTTTTGATGGTTACCAGAAATTTTAAGGCGTGCTATGGTATAATGACATCCTTGCTTCCAGCAAATATGTAAAGCCACTTAAGAAAGATTTATACCTCTCTATACTTCAGAGAAACCCTTTTCCTTGCTTTCCATAGAGTCATTACCCTTCATCCTTACAGCCTTTATTGCTGGAGCTGTCTATCCTGCCAATAGGCTCCTGACAAACAGTCAGCTTTGGAGAGTGAACATCCTTTGTGGAAAAACTACAGGAAAATATTAAAAAGGGACTTCCCTTTAATACAGCTTTCCCTTTTGGCTCACAAAAAAGGAATAGCTGGTTTCTGGGGACTAAAGGCATCCTGATTAGGCTTTCATATGAATTTATAGGCCAGCAGCTCATACAAGATGTCCAAGACCATATGGACAACTTTACTAATTGGCTACAGTCACTGCAGTATCTTGCCACTAATCAGTGCATGTAACTGCTAGTTCTCCTGGGAATAACATTACGTGTGTTTTCATTTGTTCAGAACCAGCTTTTACTGTTCATCCACAGTTACAAAATTATAGTTTCTTATAAAGCAAGCAGTGTGAAATATATGAAAATAAACATCAAAACATGCTCAAATTTTCCAGGGTTTGGAATTCAATAAGAACTGAGATCCCCTGATAGATATATAATTTCATACTTAAATCAAGTAATGCAGCTTTATACGATTTCAAAGAGCGGATGTCAATTTTATTTCAAATATACTGACCTGAAGTATATAAAAAAGTGAGGAGCACATACCCTGCCAATTCACAAAGCAGCCAAAGTTTTAATTAGCTTCTTTTATTGACTATGCAAATAAATAACTGTTGAAAATTGTCAGCATTAATATGATAAAATTAAAAGAAAAAGTTAAGGATATTAGAGAAGAATTCAGAGTTACTAAGTCCTTCACAAACCTTCCACATTGGGCTACTTCACTGACTTTAATGACACAAGACTCTGTCCAAGACTGAACTTTCACAAATGCCACCTACCCATCCACCTGGGCATTCCTCTCTTTGTCTACTGCAAAGATTTCTAAGTGTCACAAAACATCCATTTGGTTTATATTTAACAGAGACAAGTTTATAGAGGAAACCCAAACCTGTAAGTTGGCAACTCAAAACTTGAGTAGGTCTGAAATGAGGGGTTTTAGTCCTGCTCCTAGAGAATTATTCAAAAAACCAAAACTTTTGCACTGTGACTTTCAAAGTTTTGCATGTTCCAATCTGGCATTTTGAGGCTTTTACAGTTGTTATAGACATTTAAAAGCTGAATGCAAGATTATGCTGAAGGGGTAAAACAACAAAATGTTCTTGCATTACCAAACTTGGCAGCCATTCAGCAGGTAGGAATGAGATTTCATAACACATTTTTAAGGCACATTTTGAAATTATACTACATATAGTAAATTTAATGTATTGAATAAATTATATGTGAATCCTCTAAGATTTAACATCTGTGTTAGCACACTGAGTTTTAAAGTCTTTCCTGCTTTTTGGCAAACAAGATTGATTTTAGTAGGCTCCAAGACCTTCTGAAAGCAACATTCAATTTTATTTTTTTACAAATAGCGTTGTAAAATTCTAGGTGCTGATAAGAAATGTCAGCATTCTTTTTACTTCAAGGAAGAGAAAGGTATCTCAATGTAATTTCATATTCCTCAACCCCCTAAGTTAAATAACAGAGTAAGTGGAAAAAAGAGTCCCCTGGCATTGGAGTGCAACAAAAGGTTGGTTTGGCCCTTGAACACAGGCAGGCAGAAATTTATTTTCCTGTACACCTGTTCATTGCTGCTAAGACACATGGAAATGAGAAAGAGGATGTGGCACTGGAAGGTGTACCATCTTGCCCCATGCTAACTTTCTGTTCAAGACAGCCATGTTGATGTGGGATGTAGGATTAAAGAAGGGGGCCAGCTCAGCCACAGACAGTGAAGGAAAGTATGCAAATCAAAAACTTCCCTGAAATAATATCTGAGAGGCATAGTCAACATACTTTATCTTGCCCCTGAGATGTCAAAGACAGCTGTATTATAGCTTCCAGATATAAGCTCACAAAACCAGATGAACCTGAGAGATACGGTAGATGAAATTTATAACATCTTCTAACTCATACTGAATAACTGAGACTACAGAAAAGAAATATTTTTATTTCTATATGTACATATATAATTTTGTACATAATGTCTCATTAGGAAAGGAATAACAATTTTATGAGCATTTTCACTTGCCTTTTTTACTTATAGTTTTGCCGTTAGGCTTTAGTGATGGCAGGTTTGACTCTGTTCACAGTAATACACATCTATAGTTCTAGAGAAAATATTACAGTGACTTTACAATAATTGTCATTTAGCCTACATATGGCATCTTACAAGACAGCAAAGAGACAAAAGTAGTTTTGAAAGTAGTTTGAAGAAACTTTAACATATAGATGTCCAGTAATAGGCAACCAAATCAAGGTAAGAAGACTTTAGACAAATGAAAGCAAAACTCTAGCAACAGAGGAAATGTAAGAACCACCAGTTTGTACAGCTTGTCTACTAAAAATGCAGTGAAGAAATAAATGGTTCAACAGCAGAGTTACAAACATGAGTTTTTCTACATCCTTCTAGCTAAATTAATTACCCAGAAAGGTGATTTTGGAAAAGCAAGTTTAATTTTTCATCTTATCATTTAAGAATAACACATAGATATAGAAGACATTTAGAAAGCGGATGAGGTAAAATAGAACACAGTAATAAAAACACCACTAAGTTTCCAAAGAGTTAGCAATAGAGCTGATGGCAGCACGACTCATAGTTCGCTCAGGGAAAGAAGAAACAAAGCAATTGCTAGTTTGGTTATGTTTACCTTAAAATAATTGGATTTATTTTGACAAACATTAAGATAATCTGAGACAAACCAGCAAGAATATGGAAAAGAATAAAAAGTAAAGAGGCACATAAATGAGTGTCATCAACACAGATAATGTGAGCTGTGGAGAAAAGGAAAAACGAACAGCAGACAGAAAAATTCTCATTAAATACAAAGAGCAAAAGATGCTTATTAAAACAGGAAATCTTGAACATATAGCTACTAGGAAAATCACTGGAGTGTAGCTGCACTGTTAAATTATACAGAAATCAAGAGTGAGAAAGACAAATAGGAGAACCAGAACAAAGCAGAATATCTGCTCAAAATATGGAAAAGTCTTTAAGAGAACAACACATGCTCCAATTGCAATGGAAGAAGTAGAGGGAACAAAGAGGCCCATAATGCAACTTTAAATCACAATTTCATCACGAACATTTGAGATAACATTGAGGCTATGAAAAAGTCTGAATGCAAGTTCTTTTTTCTCTTTTTTTGTGAAATAAGTGAATGGTCTAGAATTAATGTCAATGACACATGGAGCTTTCCACCTCCAGTTTATGCATCAAACATCATTCAAGTCATTAATTAGTGGAGGTCAGTGACATCTGGCAACTTAGCATTAACTATGTGAAATGAGTGGGTCATTTCTATGCAATTTCTAAAAGATAAACATTCAGATCCAAATGAGTAATAATAGGCCATTTTTTGCAGAGTCAACAGAATGGCTGCTTAGAGGAAAAGAAATATCCCTGTTATATATATAAAGGTATTCACCTCATTCCATGTTGACAAGGAAACTTGGAAAAGCAGTCACTGAAAGAATCATCATCATATCTTAGCAATTAATCTCCAAGTTTTTCCCCTCATATTTCTCTCCCTGCTGACCTCATATTTCTGAACACCTAGGACAGTTGTAGGAAGCTCTGCTCAGCCTTTGACTCAGCCTGAGGATTCCAGCCAATGTGCTCCAAAGAAAATGACAATCAACAAGATCTGAAAAGGATAGGGATAAGTTTTGTGTCCCTTGTGTACTTTCAGCTAGAGGGTATGCTACAGATAAAACACTCTAGAGACAGGGAATTTTATTTGACTTAGTTTATTGTCAGCCACCACAAACTTCAGTCCATCAAAATTCCTCTGTTAAGGAAGGTAAGTCACTGAGTATGCTTTCCGTTTCCTCAGTAGAAACGGATCAGGATGATCTCCACTACCAATGAACTGGATTCTTAATGACAGAGAGGTGAAAAAATAACCACTACTTTCTAAGAGTGTTTAAAAGAATAAATTTACAATTTGTTTTTCAGACTGAGACTAAATTTTCATGATCTGATAAATTATTAACAGTTGTTTTAACCTGGGGGATCTGTTATAAATGGTCATGAGCACATTTGTAGAAAACACCCAGGATGGATCTATGTAATCTAATGTAACCTATTATCTGACAGACTGAGTAATCACTTATAAAAATAGGTTGAATGTGTTACACAGTCAAATGATCATTAATTAGACTGCTAAAAAGTATTTACGCAATGAAACTTAATAAATAACTTATAGCCATTCAGTATATGCCCCTGCTGTTCAGTGATTATTTGCTGGACACCCAAACCCACACCGTGACAGGTGACCCTTGGATAATTTTTGCAAAAGAGCTTTTGTTCTAAAATCAATGGAGGAGGCAAAAAACAATCACAATCTATGTGATGTGATGGCTGGTGTAGGGACTGAAATGTCTGTATTTGTTATTACTGCCTGAGCCATTAGCATTAGAGATTCATGAACAAAGAAAGAGAAAACAGTTCATGAAACACTGATGCCTAGCTAAATGTATCAGATACTTTGTGAAGAGTTTTACTGATAAATTCCTAGATTATTCTACAATGCTTGTAATTCGGCAAAACTTTCAAACTGCATTTTTTTTTTTTGTATTTTTTTCAAGTGGAAAAATCCCAAATGTTTGTGAAAAAACATCGCACTCCACAAAGATGCATGTCTGCAGTTTTAAACTACGCAATTGTCTTTGCTGGCACTTTAGTGGAAGCTATATAGGGAGAAGGTAGCCATGGGAGAACTCATCAAGCAAGACAAAAACGCTGGTATCATAGATGAGACAGAACCTTGAAGATCAACACCCATATCCATTAAATAAACTAGAAGGGTTATAGGCCCTTAAAACTAATGACAGAAAGCTCAAATCTCAATTTATACCAAAAAAAGTCAAAGTAAAGGATCCCTGAGGTGTTCAGAAAATATCTCCTAAATTTCAGTGACACACAGAAATTTTAGTAACAATCTAACATAGAGAACCTAATTGGAAAAATTTATTTCTCAATCAGCTGTATGATGTTACCTTCTGTAGTGTCTTTTCAATTTTTCTTGATTTAGAAACTTTTTGATTACTACATTGGAAGAACAATACTGTACTTTGGTAATTTTCTCCCAGAAGCTGAAACCTCAGTGGAGGTAGCTATGTAAACATGACAAATACAGCTTATTCAACAGGATGCCCAGGGCAACTGTTAATAAGGCACTTCTATGCAGCCATGGGGCTCTTGTTTCTTTTTGCAGATACCATCAGCTTTTGCCCATCAAATTATACCTTAATGACAATTTATCCCCTGATGGGTATGTTATAGCTCTTAGCTTTTCAACACTGGTTTATATTGGATACTAGTTTAGCATTATAAACAAAAAGTAACAAAAACTTTTTTATTACTAGCAATTATTTCTTAAAAATTCTCCTGTGCTTTTTCTGCTGAAGTGAGTCCTTTGAAGTCAGTGTTCCAAACCCCTGAGCTTTTACTATAGCAAAACACTCCAAAATCAAAGGGAGTTTTGTCTAAGAAGACCATAAGGCTAAACATTTTAAACATTCTCAATATTCACTACAGAAAAGGGACCACACTTATGCACAGTAGCTTATATAGGAAATCCCCTTAGCATATACCTGAAGTACTGAAGAACATTAGAATTAGCCCAAAATCCATTCATTTATAGCTCTTGATTTCCTGTATATAGTGAAATGGGTTTGAAACTCAGATCAGGCTATTTTGAATGCACCTCTACAAAGCTGAAAAAATCAGAAAGCTCCAAAACCACAAAATTAATTTCCTATTTTAAGTGTAATGTATATGAAAATAAAGATTTCTCAGTATTCTTGAGGGAAAAAAATATAAATTATAATCTTTATCTCTGATAAATAAAAAAAACACAAAAGAACATCATAGAAGAAACACCAGTGGATTTGTATCTGTCTTAAAGCCCAGGGAGGAATATGTACTATTTTAAAACAGTTCAATGACACAAATATTTACTTAGCATTTGTCTGTTCTAGGTATTAACAGCAGCCAAATCAAAATTCACAGAGTTCAAGTAATAAGACTTGTTGTACTTTTGAAAGATATTGTGAGATTTTAATGGTGACATTCTGAATACCCTATCAGTCTCCTTGAAGATTCTGTAACCTCTCCTCACAATAGAGGTTTCCTGCAATGTGAAATGCCTGGTGAATTTTTTCAATGCCTACAGAAATTACCCATTTCTTATACCTAAATTCAAGGAATACATAAAAACCTCACAGAGGGCCCAAGACTCGCAGTCTATAGATACTGCATCTATAGACACGTTTCTTTCACTCAGAATGGCTACAAATCAAAAAGAGTTGGGGGAAAAAGAAAGAAAAGATATAAGGAACATAAAGATTTAAAAAAAGAGGAGGGAACTAACTTATTAAAAATTAATTTGCAATGCAAGCAAAGCTTTTGCCTCCTCAGGGAAGATATCTAAGGCCTAAACTCAGACAGAACCAAATGATACTTTCCTGTAATAACTTCTCTTGAAGTACATTTCAGCCCTGAATTTTCAACTGTTTCCCAGCAATACAGGCTTTTATACTGCCTGAGATCTTCAAGGAGAGAATAAGGATTTACCTAAAGTTACCTGCAGGACTAGGATCTGAGTTTATGTTGAAGGAAAGAGATGAACTCCCACACTTCAGCTTTACAACACACAAACTGTCCTACAAAAAAAAAGGAGCAGGCACACCAGTGAATCCTGCTTGCTCTGTGTGGAAACTGAGTGTTCCTCATTTTTAAACCCAAGGTAGAGACATCTTTTTGGCCTGCATATTAACTGTGACTGAGAATCTACATAACCAATTCCCCAAGCAGAAGAGGAACTTCACATCAGTAACATAACACAGGTCCTGTCTCACTGCCAGAACTTTTCAAGGGCAATGCCCACATAACTTTTTTAATGGATTAAAACAATGCTTTCTTCCCTAGTCCGGTTCTTAGAAATTGCAGTAGATATTGCGTTTCTGGCAATGTTCATCCAGGTTATCAGTATACTGTGTTAATCATGGTGCTTTGAATTCAGATACATTTAATATTAATTCTAATTTGTGAGTTAATGAAGAAAGCAGAGAAAAGACGGGACAGAAAGAAAAATGTGTGTGAATTTAAAAACCTTGCTAGATGTAGGCTGCTTGGCTGGCTGCCAGATGCCCACCCACCTGCTTTCTCTTCAATTCATTTTGTTGCTAAATAAAAGTAGAGTAGGACGGTGAGAAACAAAGACAAATCTATAAAACACTTGCCCACCATCACCACCATCTTTTCATGGGATCAACATCACTCTGAACTCCTCTACCTCCTTCCGCCCAGCAGCACAGGGGAATGGGGGGCTGCAGTCAGCCCATAACAGCTCTTCTCTGCTGGTCCTGCCTCCTTGCACTTTTCCTGGCTCAAAATAAAACATTCATAGCTAGACACCCCCTTTTTAAGCCAAAATTATTTTGAAAGTTGTAGCTCTGCAAGTAAGCAGTTCCAGTTAATCCCACAAAAACTATTCTATAGCAAGATGTGGAGGATAGATTTCAATGCGAGTTGTGTGCAGGCAAGGATGAGCCACTCCACTGAGAAACAAAAGCAACAAAAAAAATCGAAAAAACTTCAGTGTCAGGCCACTGTATTGGAATTATGGAATTACTCCATGGGTGCATATGCTATAGAGATACGCTATATAAATGTAATTATATAAAAATTATATATATTTTTAATGACATTATTATGTGTGTTTGACAACTTTTACTTTGATTCTGCACTTTGGTAATAATTTGCATGCTGCCCTCTTCAAATCATCTAAAATCCAATATGAATATCTTCATTCATGATGCTCTCCATTTGCCAGAAATCAGTTCAGGGAGGAAAAAAAAAGTTTTTCTCATAGCCACTTTAGCTCTTAAAAGTATTAATTCTGGTGTATACCTTCACATATTTGTTGGTTTTTAATCACTCTTCCAAAAATATATGCATGTTTCTATTCTTACGTGATAAATTGGATTACACTGAAAATTACGAAGATCCATTAACACACATTGTATTTTTATGACTAATCAATAGGGTTGACCAGACCTTTAGCATATCTGCTTCTAACTCCTCTTGGTACTTCACAACTTTCTGAAACCTCCAAAACTCCACCATTTAGGTTGAAATATTCCTCTGCTAGGGGGGAAAATGTGAGCAAAAGAAGATATTTGTAAGAATGAGAGTAGAGGTAAATAAACTTTTTCAATTGTTCCATTTTAAAACTCTCTTCTGCCTCTTTCTTCTTCCATAGACACAGTCACAAAGTGATTGGGGTGAAAATACAACAACATAGTAGGCAGCTTTTTGAGTTCTATTCTGTGCTTGACCAGAAAAAACTTCTGATTTCACAATGTTATTAGGGTACCAAAACTTCAAAGCAGAATTGAGGATTATGTATGCACAAGCTGCATTTTTTGCATTTTTTTTTGCTCATTTTTCTGCAATGATTCAATATCATCTCAATAACTTTTTAGCGATGGTTGATGTCCTCAGGCAAGAAAACTCAATTGTTCAAAGGTAATTCTTCCACACACAAAAAAAATGCCATTGACAAGAACATCATGTGTTCCCTAAAGATAAACTGCTACTGCTAGTACTAATAACAATAACAGTAACACTAATAATAGCAATATTATAGCAAATGAATAACCTATACAAGGAAAAAGGAAAACCCATACAATACCCAAAACAAGATGGGTATATGCTACATTTTAGAGCACTGACCCCATAGCTGGAAGTAATTGCTAGAGCAGAACACACGAAGCACAGCTGTATTAACAGAATTTGAAAGCACCTAAACTAAAAGTAATGTAAAATAGAAGCTACTGTACCATTAAGCAAAAATAGTAAGAGGAAGACCTAAGGCTTTAGTCTTGGCCAGTTTTCATCATTTTCTCTTACTCCACTGTCCCAAATCCACTGCAAACAAACTGCAGCATTGGATTAATGGCAGTTAGGAATTATTTTTGTACTCATCAATTAAATTCCTTCCTTCCAAACATATCCGTGAACACCTCTATAGTGGAGTCAACTCACTAAATGTACTAACCAAATTAGGACATTTTAACTAACCAGTCCAGTACCCACCAAATACCTCCTAATGCTCACATGAGCAACTTCCACTACACAGTAATAGTCATAGCATCAGTTAATACAAATTTGTCTCAATAAATGGATAGAGCATGTGTAATAGATGTTTTTAATCTCAATCTAAATTACATACAAAATCATGTTTGATGTTGTGTAGCTGAAAGTTATTTTCTAACATACATTATTTTTCTAGTATAGATGTAGCTTGTCATGTCTTACTGTCAAAAGAATGTTAGCTTTCCAGATGTGATAAGTCAAGAAAGAATCTCAATCTTTTGGCTGTTGTTCTTGTTTTAATGAAGAGCGATTGGTATCTCAAGAATCCTGGGGGGATAATGCAGATGTGATGCCAGGCAGAGCACAGATAACAATTCGGACTTGGTAACAGTCTGAACATACTTAAAATGCATGCTTTCAAATCCCTCCCACTGTCTCCACCACAATAGAATCTCTTATCAAAGTTTCTCCTATTTTAGGATGTGGGTTCTCCACAAATGCTAATCTGTTCAGATTCAATTTCAAACTGCAACATACACTTGTATAAATTAAAGTGATGGAACAAGCCAAAAATTTAAATGGGTTGGCTACTTTCTGCTCACAATAGGCAGACGTATTGTGCTGCACAGGGACTAGAGAGGGAATTTCTTTCCTTTCTTAGCACAATAAGTGAACACAACTTTAACTCCACTTCCCACGTTAAGTGTTTCATGCCTGCTCCTCAACCTAAATAACACAAGTTGAAGCAGGACTGGAGGAAGAGAGGGCACTAGCTAATACTTCTGGCAGTCATGCACAGTAAATAAGCTATACTTCTGAAAGGGCAGAGTATCTCACTATCACACATGACTATGTGCCTCAGTGAGCTGACAGGGCGTTTTCTGGTCTTTTCTGAGAAAATTACATACTGTAGTTGGGAAGAACCCTCAACTGGATTAAGATGGAAAAGTTCACTGCAAATGCCTGCATAGGGACAGTGAAAGCACTGAACTGTTGAAGAATTAGACATATAGGCACCTGTTGAGATGGCCCTCAGGGACGCTGCAGGACAGTACTATCCCCAAGAGAGAAGTCCCAGTGATGTGGTAACAGGTGACTGAGCAGGAGAGGAAAATGATCCAGTGTTGGGTTCTCTCTCCCTGTACTAATGTATAGAAGCAGAGACGAGCAACAAAAAAAGAAGTGAGTTGCAGTAGTGATTTGATCAGCAGGTGGTGTACAAAGAAAGCTGAAACAAGTTTTGGGGGATCCATAGCTCACACCACAAAACAAGGATAGAAAGGGAAAGAGGAGAACTCTCTCCAGTGGCCAGCTAGGAAGAGAAGCCGTTGAGGTACATAGATGAATGCTCCTCTCCAGTGTAACACATAGCATCCCCAGACGCATATTCTGAGGGATGCCAGGAGGTCAGAAAGTGCAGTAGCAATGGCAGGATTCAGCTACCCTCGGAAAGTTTAGGTATGCATTACACTGAAGCCTGGCAGCAAGAGTAAAGTTTAAGACACAAATCAGGGTTTTAATGAAGCAACTCAACACAAGACGCAGGAGTGAAGAAGCAACTCTTGACTTTGCCCTGAGTAGTGCAGGAATAGTACTGTAATAGCAACCACAGTGTCCTTAGATTCCGTATCACTGCAACAATAACTGAATACACAAATTCACTACAGCATGTTATGCTTTATAACAGGGAACTTCAGTACCAAGAAGCTTGATAAAAAGGAGCTAACAGGTAGATGAGAGTTAAAGATTTTCAGGCAGCATTTAAGGATACCGGGCTGCAGACATGGGACAAAGGAACGCTATCTATCAAAAAACACCTTACCAAACTGATTGTCTTCTTTGATGAGAGCAGTGCACATTGTTTTACCTTACCTTTAGCAATATCTGGGCCACTGTGTCCTGTAGTATCCCTACAGTCCAGCTGTTGAGATATTGACTAGATTAACAGAAGATAACACAAGTGAAAATTTGAATCTGAAGGGTTGCATTCAGCAGCACAAAATCCATCTGGTAACCAGTTATCAGTCAGTTGAAGACTGATATTTGGGCCAATAATGTTTAATATCTTCATTAAAAACCGAGGAAATGGGACAGAGTGCCTTCCCAGAAGGTTTGTAAATTATATAAAAATCAGAGAAAATAGATCAATATGCTGGAGAGTGGGGTTGTTTTTTCAGAGACACCTCAAGAGACTGAACAAAGAAGCTGACAGGAGTCTCATAAAGTTCAACAAAGGCTAAGTCCTGCATCTTGAATAGAATGGAATAACCTATAACAACACTGTCTAGTAAAAATAGATATGGACAAAGAATAAATAAAGGATATCCAGGTGACTGGATTTCCAACAGGCAATGGACAAGTTCTCTGACGAAGAGACATTCAAGAATCTCTTCAGGAAACTATGCAATAAGAGCATAAGAGGAAAGGCCCTTGCATGGACAAAGAGGTTAAAAAGCAAGTAGGGTAGGTATATAGTCAATTTCCAGCGGGGAGGAGGTAAGCAGTTGAGACCCACAGAAATCTATGGCAGAACTCAAATGCTGAACATATCCTTAGGTGATGCGGAAAAGAGAATGAACAGTGAAGTGACATTGCTTGCTAAAGATACTGAGTTATTCAGGTTTGCAGAGAGCTGACTGTATAGAGTCCCAGGAAACTCTTACAAATCTGAATGGCAAGTTATCTATATTGAATTTCCTTTGCAGTTTTAATAACTGCAGTGTTGCATACTGGGAAAAAGAACCTTAAATAATGAAATTACTTAACTTCATGTATTCAGAGAGGGGCTCTGAACTGAATATTACTATTCAAGAATGAGATCTTAAGTTGTAATAGCAAAAAAGGAATTAAGAATAAATTATGAGAAGTGTGGAACACTAGAAAACATGGAACAAATCCATTTACCTCCTTATTTTGAACAGTTTTTGCATTTCTGATCCAACCCTCAATTTCAAATTTAGAAGTAGAACTAGAAAGATGCATAAGGAGGAGACAAAAGACCTCCAGCTTCTTCTGGTTTTGCTATAGGGTAGGATTAAATAGACTGATTCATCAGCCTAGAAAAAAAGACATCTGAGAAGAGAGATAATAGACTTTTATGTAATCACGAGAAAGGTGCACAGGGAATATTGTTCACTGATTTTTAACAGTGAATTAAAAGTGTATTCACTGTTCTTTAAATAGAAAAGAATATTTAATTATACAAAACCCAGAAGGTCTTAATTCACATGAGAAGGTTCAAAACTCTTTTCCACAGGACGGCAAAGATACAAAAAATAGATGTGAGTTAAATGTTACAAGGTGAAGCTGACATGAAAATATCACTCAGGTAAGTGACCTCTTGATTAAATCTGCCCTGCTCTCATTACATGATTCTATTTCGTGCTAGAAAAACAAATCAAACACAGATAATCGTTTAATTATTATTAAAATTCCTGCCACTGAGTGGTGTGGTTCTGTTTGTGTGGTTACCGTACTTTGCAAATTCCCCGTGACAGCTGAAAAGCTGTCTGAATAAAAAACCATCCAAGATACTACCTTCATCTCAGAAAGTTCCTGGGTTTCAAATAGCTGGAAAAGTTTTCTGAGGAAATGTCATTACATATTTAGGCTTTTCCTAGGCACCTGCTGTGGGTTGAAGACAAGACAGTACACTAGGTACGATACCTATAACCTTCTAATTCTAACTCCAAATAGAGTTACATCACCTATTATGAGCCTTAGCTTAAATTACTTCAAATGTGCAGTAACCTTTCATTGAAATGATGTATTTTGATGCTGTTTAAAAAGAATTTCAGCCACATTAAAGAAAGTTGAACATAATTTATCATTAACATCACTAAAGTTATTCTTCAGAGCAAGGGAAATAATATGAAATACTTTTCAAATATGGATGAAGGGTTTTTTTGGAAATTAAGATAATAAAATCAGAAATCTAAATCCTGTCTTAAGTCTTGATTACACCCAAAATACATTGTTTTTATTATAACATCCAAGTTCAAGCAGCACATGATGCCTCCTCTTCCCTCGTATGTTGTTTATTTTACACCAGAAGCACTTTTTCAGTGACTTACAATTGGTTCTGTTCAGGGCAGGCTATGAATTAGAGCTCGTAATCATGTTACCTGGATCTGAATTTGTCTTTCCACCTATGTGTCCCCCATATGTGATTTGTTCTTGCTATAGAAATTTCCCTTGTGCAAAATTTTGCATATTCTGCACATTTCCTTTTTCAAATTGCTTTCCCTGACTTAAATCAGAGGGAAGACCATCTAGAGATTGCTCTGCATACTGTCAGATAAATGAAAGTCCTGTTTTCTTGTTGCCTGGCTACGCTCTGTGTCCATGCCGGCGCCCATGCAATAAACACATTCTTGCTATCTGCACTGGCCTTTTTCAGTTTGCCACTCCTGCTAGGAGAAGTCAGGGAAATGTAATATGCACCCACTGCTGACATTTAGATCTAGTTGCAGCAGGCTGATGATTGCAGCAGGGGGAGGGAAAATGACTGAGTTTGAGATATCTTGGATGCTGCCTCACAAGGCCAGTAGAAAAGACAGCACTGAAAGAACAGATAAGTCTTTCCCATGGGGCTCGGGGGCCAGGGATTCCTGAAGGCTGGTCTTACCGGCAAAACCTGAGGTAAGGGCAGCAGTGAGTACCTTGGCCTTTTCCCCTTGTCCATTCAGCAGCAGGTGCACATTTGCCTCAGTTCTCCCTGTTGCTGCTGAGATACTTGTAGAATCCTTTCTTGCTCTTCACATCCCTTCCCAGATTCAACTCAAGGTCAACCTTGACTTTCCTAAGCCTATCCCTGCAAGATCAGACAGCTACTCTACACTCCTCCTGGGTTACCTGCTCCTTTCTTCACTTTTTTTAGAATTCACTTTTACGTTTTCTGAGTTCAGTTAGCAGCTCCTTTCTCATCCATGCACTTCCACGCACATCTATTTTTACTTGCTATACAAATTTTTCACTAATCTTTAGTAAAATTACAGATACATTAATTACGAAAAATAAAATTAAAAAAGCTATTTCAAATCAGTAACAGAGAGTTTGCCTTTTGGGATTCACTTTCTGGTGCTCGAGTACCTTGGCACTGCATTGATTACATTGAAGTGCTAGCCACCTGCTTCCACTTACATGGCACCAGTTCAGGAATCACACCACTGTGTTGCTTCTGTTTAAGCCTGTGCTGTGCCTTGTCCTCATTCCATATTAAAAATACGTTCACTGTCTCATGGAAATAGCTATGGACTTGCCAGGCAGAAGTGCCATTCTGCCTGCAGCAGGGACTTTATTTGTGTGACACAGATGCCAAAGTCAGAGCCTTGAATTTCTCACAAAGAAATAATGAAAATAATGTCTCGCCTTTCAAAGCTCCTACAAAGTAAAAAAAACAAAAGGATTTGGGTCTGAGGTACATTTTGAAGATCAAAACATCATCAAATTGTGACGTTACCAAATCCAAGCTCAGAAAATAGAGGCAATAAATGCCTAAAAAGTCTTCCAGAGAAATAGGAGTTAGCATTTGGAAGTCCAAACAGAATTATAAATTCAAATCTTCAATAGTTTCAGAGCTTTTTTATCTAGCTAACAGGATCCAATCTAGTCGCAGTTGTGTATACCAATTTTTACTTTAAATCTTACTTCTTAAGCTTACATCTATCTAAGCATACCAAAGTCTAACTAAAGTCTACCAATGACCTCCCCTGTGCTCTCCATGTCCTCGTCAAACCATTTCTACTTGCTAGCATAATGCTGCAATGGCCAGCAGGACAAGGGCCCAGACAGAGCTGTGAAAACAATAGATATTTCAGTTTGGCTGCCAAACCAAATACAGAAAATTTTCTTGTTACTTCTACTAAATAATTCAGTATCAACTGAATGTTTAATTTAATCCAACATGTTTAGCGCATTCCTCGTTTGAGTTTCTAAAGCTGTTTTCCCTCTTAGTAGAAATGAAAGTCTATTCAAAAACAAACTATTCTGGAAGAAAAATTAAAAATACTCCATTCAAGAAATGCTAAAATATGCTGAGATTTTGTAAAATAATCACAGATTCCTTTACTTTGGCTACAACTGCTCACTAAGATTGGACAGAATTATTTTTTTTTTCCATTACCATAATTCTCACATATCTTCAAAAAAAAAAGTCAAATTTTAGTCTTCACCTAGTTCTGAACCTTTCTGTCATTGTCTTTCAACTATTTCTCTCTGGCTTCCAATAGTCTCCTCCTTACCCTAAGGGTCTATGACCGTCATGTTCGAGTTTAAGCTGAACTCCACAATTTTGAGAAAGCTTCTTTACAAATACAGCATGTAGGCCCAAATGTTTTCCCATGACAAAAGGTGAAAAAAAAGCAAGGAGTAAAAACCACAGACAGAGACTCCAGATTAAAAATAAAGGGGATGCTTATTGGAAAATATCCCTTATCAATCTCCAATCAGGCAGATAATGATTTTTGCCTTTCAAGGCTAAGCCCTGGAACAGGAATCCTACTGAAAATAGTGAAGACCCTCTAGTCTAAAAACAGGCAGACAGACAAGTGGAAAACTAGAGACTGCTCAGAGTCAGCAAGTACTGTCAGGCAAGTAAGGAGACATATAGATTAAGAGATCACACAGGAGTCTGGATAAACCACAACTGGGAATTAGCTAGAGAAGAGGGAACAAACAAATAGTTACAGAGAAAGACTGAGGTCAAAATTAGAATTGATGCATGAATAAGTGCCTTTTACTATTTTTAGTCTTAACTCTGCTTTGATGTTTAGGGATAGGGTTAAACAAGCTAGAGTTAAACTTTGGAGATGCTATTTCTGAATAGCTTCAGTCATCCTTCCATTCAAGACAAAGGTTTACATAATGCCAAACACAGGTGGATTTCTCTTTGGCACAAAGTGCAAACATGAGTGATTGGACACTGTGATTCCAGTAAGAGATGTCATGCTTGTCACTGAGGGAAAGCCACAGGAAAAGAGACTATGAAGGAGACCAAAAGAGATAAAAAGCACAATTTTGTCCTGCGGTTATAACGCTGGTTGGAACAAGCTTACTGGTTTTATAACATAAGTAGGTCTTCCCCATTTTCTTCCTTTAACATTACCCCAAATCGCATTATGTGGCGTTGTTAATAATGTCAGTATAAAATCAGACAGTGAAAATAACATGAAATTGGATGAATGACTACTTGCCAAGATAAGTATCAAAGAAAACAATACATGATTTTGGCTTTGAATTTAAGTATCTCACTTGGAAAAACTACACTTGATGAGTTTTTCCCATGGGAATAGATGTAAATGTAAATACAAAACCCCTGTCTTTCTTATTCTGCTCATCATTATCTCCACACGTCTGATACAGTGATGCATTGAAGTGCTCTGTCCAAGTCTCACAAGCACTGCTTTTAATCACAATAGTTCCAGACTTCCAGCTGAGATGCTCAAGAATCAGTCCCAATTTTGAAATGTAAGCAAGTAATTCAGATTTAGTTTAGTCACAAACTATGTAACATGGCATTTTGGTTTTTAATTTCTTTTCTTCTCTTTTTTTTTTTTTGATGGTGGCTTTTGGCATCAGGACACTTGCTTAAGACAAGATACTATTTGCTTTCCATTTGAGATGTTATGATACTAAAAGCCAGGATGCAGATTTAAAGAGAGAAAATTGCTGCTGTGATCAAGCCAGTGCTTTTCTCAAGGATCACACTGGATGGAGTTTATTATCAGAGGGAAGTCTGCCAGGCAAGTTCTTAAAATAAAAGTAGTAGGGCTGAACTGAGGTTAGTGGCAGCCAGAGCTCCACACAACTTCCAAGGCACAGGACAAAGCCCCACGTAGCTTCAAGTTCTGCCAATAAAAATGACAGAGGAGCTTGCCAAGGACCAGCTGCAACTGTTTTTTTAATCATAAAACTATTTTCCCAGGTGTCTATCCAGCCTCTGTGCTAACAATTCAACATAAAATATTGAGGCATGGTGTAAATTCAAACAAAAGGCAGCACCTTACCTCACAGTTAGTGTATGAAAATACAATTTGAACAGCCTGAGAGACACTGTTTAAACATTGCAGCATGGGGAGCAGATGGGAACCAATCCCAAAAATGCAGGAGAGTGGGAGGAAATTACATACCTATTTTGAAAATAAGTGTGCTGTCTGCATACAGTGGCTCTCCTCATTCATTTTGCTTTAAGACTTTCAAAAACATGATTTGAGTCACTTCAGTTTTGCATTTAGAAAACCCCTTACTATTAGTGTATTTTCCATTAGCAAATGAGGACATGGTATTTTGAGAATCTCAAGATTCATGCAGCTCCATAGTATACAACTCAAGTGATGAGAAGCGCCATCCGTGACACAGAAAACATTACTTGGTTTAACAGTGAGATCAGGGACAGTTGCATTAAAGCCCTGTGTCGATATCAGCACCTTAGTGCAAAACTGCCCAACATCATCAACTTAGCAAGAAAGGCTTTTTGTCTATTGTGCCTAAGAGCTTTATTTGCAGTTGGTTTTGCTTTCTGATTATTTTTTATTTCCTTATCCCTCTTCTACGTTCTTGGGAGAGCAAGATATCTCAAAGTAATTAAATTCTGAAACGTTTACCAACTTCAGTTTGAAGGAAGACAAGAAAAAAACAGATTTATAAACTGGCAGAATAGATTTTCAACTGAAGTAACCCTGCTTGAAAGGAAACTAGCTATTTTAGTACAATTTTTTAGTCCAGCTGCATCCAGAGACATGGATTATACAAAACAGCAGAGGCAAAAATGCCTTCAAGGAGATAATGGTTTCAGAGGACAAGTGATAGGAGGGGTTTGGAATCTTCTAAGTAAAGAATAAACAATGCTATTTACTCTCCCTCAAGCTCTAAGCTGTCCAAGCCCTTGGCCTTTTCAGGTTGTGCTGTAAAGCATCAGCAGTGCTTGAAAAGAGCGCTGAATGACAGGAGTTCTGCCATACTACTGCTTTCCAAGCTGATGCACCCATCCCTACCTGTTGCAGCTCATAAATTCAGATTTTTTTTTTTCCCCTTTTCAGTTTAATTTTAAAAGACTAAGTGTTCTCAAGAGGTTTTTGATTATTGTGGTGTGTTTGGTTGGTTGGTTTACTTTAACAGCATGCACATTACCAACCACTGTAATTTTATCTCCTACCTATAAAAAAATCGCAGCTCTATCCCCTTCCTCTTTTCAACAAATAGAAACAGACAGACAAAAAGGTTTAGTCAAAACAAATAACAGGTGGGTTGGTTTATTTTGGTTTTAAGAGGATCAGTTCATAAAAAACTGGTGATTTGAAGAGTGGGTTCCCCTTTCCATTCCCAGTTCTGCACTGAGATGAGAGCGCTGTGGTTCCAAGACCCATTCAGGCAATCACAGTGAGTCCTTTCACCCTTCACCCCAAACTGATCTTGCTCCTGGCCAAAAGTTCCTGCCTCCTCCTCTGTGCCATCACATTTGCATGGTTCTATACCGGTTATGTCCACTAAAATGGCCCAAAACCATTCTTTTATTCCTTACAGACAGAAAAGTGTGAGCACTGAGCAGGAGTGGAAGGCAAGAGAGGACATCCCCAATTAAATCAGATCGTGTTGTCAACCTGAGCAGCTTGGCCACTTGAGGATCTGTCAGACCGACACCATCATCAGTCTCATGACCCATGAGGAGTTTTATCTGTTTATTCTTTTGAAAAAATTTGGTGGTCCTTTAAAGAAAGTTATTAGACCTGATGAAACTGTGAAGCTCAGACACTCAGAATTAGGAAACCACTGTCTGGATGGATGCAGCCTCAACTTGCAGATAAGCAGGATGGAGAGAAAGAGAAGACACCTCAACACATCCTTTCTCACAGGAAATCTACCCCTGAGCAAGAAGACTGTGTATTTAAGTATTTAAATTGACTTTAAAATAAATACATCATGCCTCACAACTCCCACTGCATGTAACAGAGAAGAACTAAGTACTCAGCATTTTGAGTGCTACTTCACCAGTGTCTAACGGTGGATTTAGGATTCTGTCCATGAATCTGGAAATAACAAATGATAAGGCAAAGACATCCAACATAAGGCTGTTCTTTATATGTCCCTCTGGCAGCAGAGTAGCCCGACTTCTGATAAGGCAGATGTAAAGCTCCTTTTGAGATAAATGTGAATTTTGCCCAAGTCAGGATTACATGCTCAAACCTTCAATATATCATGAGAGACTGAAGTTTGTGAAAAAGATCAGTATGCATTTATGTCCTCAAGTTAACCTTTCATATGTTGCAAATTATTTTAATGAACAGTGGAAAGAAGAGAAGGTAGTGGCATGTGGCAAAATCCTACAAGGCTATCCAGCTTTTGAATAAAAAGTTAAACATTTGAGTGCTATCATCACCATTCCTCTAATCTTTACCATCCACACTGTCAGGGTATTATAGTTTTCAAATAGCAGAACAGAGAATTTGTCTCTGGACTTTAACTAACATTTAGGGAGCCATAAATTCCCCATTTATTGAACTTAAAACAGTACATGGGACATAACATTTTGTGACTCAAACATTCAGAATTTAAACTTGAAGCCAAGCTATCTGAATACTGTCTGAATAAAGGCCTTGTTATAAGAGGTGCTGCTGATAATGCAACTTGATGTACCCGTATGCCATCATTCCATAAAATAAATGGTCTAGAACCTGAACAGAAGGATTTCATAAGCAACCTTGAAACAATGAGTGCCCTCCTACAGCTGTCCTGTGCACATGGAAAGTTGAGCAAGGGAGAAGGACAGACGTATAACAAAGAGAGTATCATATAATTCTATGGGTATCTATGGAAAGTTTATTGATACATTAGTATATAGTGCAGAAGACTCATTAAAATAATTCTATAATTCTTGTTAAGATTTGGAATTAGTGCTCTGACTGTGAAGACTCCGTCTCACCAATGGTTTCAATTTCTTCACACTGTCAAAAACTGGAAAGATCTCCCTGTAATGTAGGAAGTGAAATATTCAGCTCAGATATATAGAGACACTGAATATTCTTAAAACAATGAAAGAGGGGTTCTTGAATTGAATTTTCTTTAACATTAGAAATGTTGAATATTGAATAGAAGTAATCAGTCTTGAACTCGACAAAGAAGAATGCTAGAAATAGATAAATATTGCGTAACTGCGTCATGGTTTGGGCCAGACTGGCCAATGAGATGAACAACAGATGCTCTCCCCCACCTCTCAAAAACTCCAAGAAGAGGGGTGATTCCTGAGTTTAGAAGGAACTAAACTACTTTAATGAAAATATTAATAAAATAATAGAAGGGAAAAAAAGAAATAGATACAATATGTACAAAACTGTATCAAGCTTCCAGGACAACGATCACTGGCAGGCACTGGGGAAGTCCCAGACTGGACTCAGTCCAGTGACGGATAGGAACTGGATTCCAGCTCTGGAGTCAGGAATGGATCAGGATCAAAGGCAGAGAAAGAGAGTGACTGCTTTGATCCCTCAGCTCTTACACCAAGCATAATACAGATGGGATGGAATACCCTGTTGGTCAGTTTTGGGTCACCTGTCCTGTCTGCTCCTCCCCACAGGCACGACCCCTCTACACTCTTCTGCTTCTGACCCTCCAACGGAGCAAATAACAAAGTTAGCTGACCTTGACTGTTACAGGAGTAAGTATAAGGAAGAGCCTCTCTGCATACCATTCCTTGGCATAATCACATCTTATCATTCTAAGAACAAGGAGTGTCTCTACAAGATGCTGTTAATTTCAGAGTTCAGTTACTTAGAAGAGGCTTAGCTAAAATATAAATTACTAAAAAGAAAATTGGTTCCATTTTACCTCAAACCAGGACACTATGTTGATTCCTTTACTGCTATGTTTACATGTAAAAATATGCTGAGAAGCCCTATAAGTTTACTTTTATCATTTAATACAGCTTTTTTGGTCAAAAAAAACAACCAACCAAACAAAACCAAAGGTTTTCAATGTTTAGTTTCCATTTTGTTTTGCTTTTAAATTGCTAGACTTACTGAAATACTAAATTAGAATGTAAATCCAGGCATATGTATTGCATACAAGTTTCGCACTTTTCCCCTCTAATTCTTTGTTTCCCCTACAAGCAGAAGATAGGTAAAGGTTCAAAAATTTAGTGCAGTTTCTGGTATTTACTGTTCCATTGGTGTCCCTGCCACTTCTGCGTGCTTTAGTTTCACAATGAATTTATAGGAGGTACAGGCATATAAGTAGCTTCAATAAGACACATTTTTCCATGGTGTACAGACTTCTGACATTATCACCTCATCAGTACAATCATTACTCTAATTAACTCTCTTCTCCATCCTTATCATGCTGGTGCTTTTCCTCTACACAAATACTAATGACCATGCTCATCATTAAATAACACCAGTACGGATTTTTCAATGTGCATATTGGAAAGTTCTGTAAGCACACCAAAATTTTATTTTTACAACTTGTTTTTAATGTAACTAAGTTTGCAAGAAGCTATAGTCCTGCTCACATTTGACGTAGTTCTTTCATAGTATTTTCTAGCTAACTACTTCTAATGCAACCTGTTTGTTCTCCTCTTCCTTAGCGTTTTTTAGCACTTTCCTCTTTCATGTGTAAAATATGCTTGCTGCTCTGCTCTGGTGCATGTTATGACATCTCTTCATAGCAACATGACTCTTTGTCTCTTCAAGAAATACGTCCCATCAAACAGCCTTGTCTACAGTAAGTAATAGATAATCTTTTTCTCAGTATTATATTTTCCCTTGTCTATTTAAGTGTTAAACTTCTGAAATCTCTGTTTGTCTCCTAAGCTCAGAACAAATGTCCTCTGTGCTTGCCTGAAGTCCTGACTATGATCTCAAAGTTTAAAATGGCAAGAGCAGACCTGGGCGAATAATTCAGTCTTATAACATAAGAACATGCGGGAGCCAAGAATCATCCTGGAGAGATCTTCAAGAAGAGAGATTGTAGGATATCATTCTAATTTTTTTTAGTGATAACAATAAATATTATTCTTATTTTAAGCTTTTGGAGTCAGGAAAGCAATATTGTTAAAATCCCTTGTATAAGACCACATCAAAATCAACCATGATTATCAAAAAGGCCTATACTAGCAAGAGTGATAAGCATTCCAGAAACAGCATTAGAGGTCTCATACTTTCTACTTGGAAAAGCAATAATTTAAAATAAACACAGAATTTTTAGACAGTAAACATTTAGGCTTGCCACTGACTTATGTGTGAAGGATGCTCCCATATGAACGTTATGCGCCTTCTGTTCTGAAAGGTAATAGATATCCATGGGGACAGCTGAAAAGCTTCCGTTCATGTATTGATTCGCAAGTCCAGTAAAATAACGTTAAAAGCCTCTTAAAAGAAGAAAAAAAGCTGCACATTTCTTCTAGTCATTAGGTAGATACTAAAGCATATCGAGACAGAACTAGCTATGCCTATTAAAAGCACCAACCTACCAGCAGCATTAATCTGTTCGTAAATCAATTGCTTGTGCGTATCCAGATCCCCATCTGTTCTCCAAAAATAGTATATTTTCATTCTTCTTACACCAGACAATCCTGCACAGTTGACACCACTACAAAAGAGCAACCTCAGCTCTGCTTTCTGTTTGTTTACCAACAGGATTATTCATCAGATTTCCAATCAGTGAGCTCGTTTTTATCAGGTGTTTTTGCAGGATTCTCTTAGCATTATCAAGCATGCAATTCAACCTGAGAGACTCTTGGTACTAGCAATACGGCACAGGAAGGGAAGATATCCTAGGCAGAGCCTGTAAGGCTGGCATTTTTGTTTGCTTTTCTTTACAAGAACTTTGCAGAGTGGTTGCGCTGCATAATGCATACATGGCAGACCAACAGGCACACACTGACAATGTCCAAATCCTTTCTGCAAGGAGAAGCTTCTTTTTGCAGCCCAATTGCCCTAGTAGCAATGACAGCAGCAGAACTTATATGAGAAACCAAACATCCTTCCTGTGAGGATCTTGCTTTCAACTGTCCTGAAGAATTAAACACTCTTCACAGTCTCAGGCATGCCACAGAGGTCTCTGCTAATCCAAGCAAATAATACAAAAACACAAATATAAAAAAATACAAGTAAAAAAAAGATAATTACTAAAAAGTCAATCCACTTCTCTAAAACTTGCTGTAGGATTTACTTTCAGGACAAGGAAAAGTGGATTTAGATACTCCTTTTTTTGCTGTGACTTACACCAACACAGTCTGACTGCTCTGAAGCCCATGTTGCAGAATTCACCTTTGTACTCTTCCTACAAAATGGGAGGGAAAACAATTCCAGCAGGAAAAGGGACTCAACCAATACTCCCATGTCTGTCATAATAGTGAATTAACATCAGAATAAGTAATTACAGTATTTATAAATTTCCACACAGTAATTACACTGTCTGTTCAACAGCCATTTTAAAGCAACATCTATACCACAGACAGGTGAGATAAAGGATATCTCAACATGCTTCAATTAACACAAACATCTGCTACTCCAGTCCCATGATATTAGGAAGTCTGGTGCGCAGTCTGTGTAGAAGTCCATGCTTCTCCAGATAATGCTGCCATCAATCCACACACTAGCTATATTAACACACCTCTGGTACCTCACATATGTGCACAAGCCCTAGAGTGCTTCTACCAAGGTCTATACCATACTGTGAGGGTAGCAGAGCATCATTATCCAAATCCACTCACCTGTTCATCTAGCAATCATTTAAAATAGACATGAACTAAGTAAGTGACCTGAAGAGTTATGAAATTTCAGCTATGTCACATGAACATCAGCATAACGAACACCAGCCAGCACTAACAGCACACAGACCCATGGCCCTAGAAGCACACGACAGGTACACCTGAGAAGTCCTGCAGGCTTCCCCTCCTTTAAAGCCATACTCTTATACCATGCAAATTCATTAAATCTGGTTAGGACTTTTCCAACAATAGTACCAGATGCCTCTGAAAGCATTGATTTGATAACCAAAAAAACCCACAAACCAAACCCAAAAAACCCCACCCACCATCACTGTTTCCAGAACCTTTTCCATGTTTCGCTACAACTTCACTAAAAAAGCTTCTTGGAGCTTGAATTAAGTATCTGCAAAATGAGAAAAACCAAAGAGTCTTCTGAATCCTACTGTTTAGGGAACTCAATTAAGCTACAGAAGAGACAGGTCCAAATCCATGCTGTGAATCAGATGACAAATAAAGACATGAGCCAGTCATTTACACTCAAAGGCAGTATGCTAGCTGTTAGACTATCAACTCTATTTCACTTTCCAGCTCTCACTTGCCTCTTTGAGATGTTCCACTTCACACAGACAATCAAAAATGTTTATCAGGGATATGACAAACTATCTCTGAATGAGACAGAAAAGTACTTGAGCTCTTCTAGTATTCTAATCTATTATACATTTTCACTAGCCATCTCTATCCTGTTTTATCTCAGAACCATGGGTGTTTCTGGGAAAGAGATTGTTTGATACAGTGCAGACTTTCAATTAATTTATCTTCATTTTATTTCTAGTTACATTTTGCTTTGGGGTTGCAGCCCCAAAATATGTTCCATTTTTTATGGATTTATCACTTCTAAAAATGGGGCTTGATACATGTCTGCTACATCCTGCCCTGCAGAAGAGTAGGTATGCTTATCAGCTGTACTAAGTCCTTTACACATGAGAAAATCCACATTAGTTTTCCTACAGGAGGAGCAATTTGGGAATCACTTGATTCAGATGCTTTTTGTTTCAGTTTTTCCTTTCCTATTTTTGGTACTAAAGGAATTTTTATTTAAGTACTCCCTTTTACTGTCTGCAACAGTCTTGCATCATTTGAGAGGCCAGCTACAGGTAAGAGTGATTGTGTTGGGCTGTGTGATCCCTGATGCAACACATTGCCCTGACTGCAGATTTAGGAGGTGTAAATAACTTCAGACAGTCCCTGGGCTTTGCTCAGCTCTTGGCAGACTATGCTTCAGCCAGGGAACTTGAATGACTACACCCAGGATCTACACAGCCATTTGCAGATCTTTGTAGAGATGTGCATCTGGAGAGTCTCAACCACCTGTTCTGTAAGAATTTTGGCTGTAAATTATGCGTGTCAGCCTGGTAGACACAGCGTTAGCCTTTCTCCTTCAGTCTGCTCATCATACGCTCACACTGCCTCCAACCTGCTCTGGCACTCCATGAGCCCTCTCTGCCACGGTGATTGGGTGGGCTCTGTCTCTCACGTTTTTTTCACGTTGGCTGACTTCCAGAGACACTATAGTTTTGTGACCATTTTGTGGCCTTTTATAAAGGGTTGCTTTTTGTGCAATGTGTTCGGCCAGACCAGATGTTCTTCTTGAAGAAACTACTGGGTTTAATCCTCTTTTCTCCTCAGATTTTATCTTCCAGAGCTCCATTTTCTGGGCTATGCTGAGTACAGCCCTTTCATCTATTCGACTCCAATTTGCTACATAAACCAGATTCAATTTGTGTATTGTTTGGAAAAAGTTACCTTCAGCTTTCTGATACTTTTCCTTCCACTGGCTATTTAGAAGCAGCAGGGAGTTTACGTATGGCTGGTTCTCCCAGCAAGGTCTCCAAGATCCTTTCTGTTATGTTCGGCACTGCACATATACCTGCTGTTCTGGAAAAGTCTGGTAAATATTACTTCTTCACAGATTAAAAAAAAAATATACAGTTTTACTTGCTGTTTGCAGTAAACAAGGAACTTTTCATTCTATCAGCTCCCTGACTCTGTCTGCAAGGTACATTTGCCCTCGCATGACTGTGTTCTCAGGCTAAAAGATGTGTTTTCGTTCCTGATACGCAAGGGTGATTAGCAGAGGCAAGCCTTCCATAGCACCAGGAAAGTTTTCTACATCACATCAAGTCTAAAATGCACTTACAGTGCCTCAGTCTGAATGGATCCATTAATGGTAATTCATTCTTTTCCCCTCTTCCACCCTGTCTAAATATTCTTCTCTGCAACTTACAAGTCCCAGTGAGAACGTACCTTTGAGTAACCTGCTTTTCATCATGCTACCCATTATTTAATCACATGTTAACAAAGTTTTGGCAAATTTGGTGATGACAACACAAATATTTGTTCAACATTTGCTAGGTAGATTTATCATTCTTATTCCTTTATGTTAATGTGCACCTACATTAAAATGCAATCATACAATAAATAACTTAATATGTTTTATATCGATTTTACAGAAATAAGAATGACTTGCCCTTTTTTTTTCTTCTCCAATTAAAAACAAAAGCAATTCTTCCTTTTGTGTGTCATAGTTGGCCATGGAGCAGAAAAATCAATGAAACTACAAATTTTAGTGAAATAATATTCTGGGTTTACAAAGCAAAGTTGCTTTTGTAGATTATTTGGATATGATTTTTCATGCATCACTTCCCAAGTTTCAACTTTCCTTCTCAGTCTCCTTTACTGGATAGCTGGAGTATCAAAAGAGTGTATAATCTGAATATAACTTAAAAAGAAATATGACAGAAATTGATTCTTATCTGATCAATTTCTTTTAAAATAATGTTCTTGTTGCTCTTCCCATCCCTCACCAGATTAAACTACACATGTGCCTTGGATTTCTTCATCCCACCTCAGACTGCTTAGATAGTGTCTCTGTATATCTTCTGGGTCACCTGTCCCTTCTTCCCTTCTTCCACTACTCTCATACTTCCTTTTTATGCTTGAGTTTAGTTGGGAGTTCCTTGTGCCTCCACACAGGTCTCCTGATGCCTTTGCTTCACTTCCTGTTCATCAGTATAGGCCATATTATGTAAAAAAAAAGTCAGCTTATGAAGGATTTTGTCTACATACACATTAACACGTGAAATTCTCCACTCTACTTTTATTTGTCAATGAGTACGGAGGGTCTTGTTGAGTACAACTCATTCAGTTTTATTTTCTCATGCACAACATTTTGCAAGTAACATTACTGACAGCCACGTGAGAAAAGACTATGGAATCATGCCTAGAGCAGCCTTCATAAATATACGATGATATATTTTTGATTTCCTATGAATGTACAGCATTATTGTTTCTTCAGACCTGTCCTGACATATTATAAAAGGTTCATTAATAAATCCTAGCCTAATTAAAGTAAGAAAAAATCCCATTACAAAAGGTTTTGTGCGTGTTTGGCAATATAAAACTTAATTCAGATATTTGTTTCTCTTTTTTCTTAATTGCCCAGGTATTCAGACAAAACAGAATGCAAAATTCTACCAGAATAACAAAAATATGCATGCACCTAGGAGTCAGAAAGAATTTAAAACATGAAGCTTTCACCTCATCAACAAAAATTAAAATGCATGCAAAAGTCTGAGCATTCATGCAGATCACCTTCTGCAGTTCCGCTTCCCACAAAGTCTCTCACTAGATCTTGTTTTCATCTCGTAGTAACAGGGCAAGGAAAAAAGTAAGGAACAGTTTGACTTTTCATTTCAGCTCCCCAAGATGAGTGTGAGAAGGCACAGAACCATTGCCCAGAACTGTCAAAATATCTAGGCAAAGACTTGGAGCCTTTGGGCCTAAGGCTATAACCCTTATGAGCAGATTTTCAACTAAGAGATATCCTAAAAGCAATGGCACATACAAATACTGGGCAGCTACTGAGTTTTCTACTCAATGTGGCTTCAGAATGAAAGCATTTTCTCACTCATATTTAAATGTCATTAACAGAAATCAATGTGAAGTGCACATACCAGACACAGCATTTAATTCCAAATGCTCAATTTAAAAGCTCTGTAAGCCATAAAAATATAACAGTATAAATGTGTATTTTTTCCAAGAACAGTGGAAGAGTGATTCAACTTAATTTTTTTCTCCCCCATGACAAATATTTACTAACAAATCAATGCATCCCCAAGTGGTTTCAAATTACTGAAATATTACACTCATCTTCAGCTTCATTCAGAGACTGAAGCATTACGTAACTGAATCACATACCACATAAAAATAGTCAATGCCACAATAAAGTTGTTATTTAACTAATAATTGACACAAATTTGTTTTGCTACTGTCCCAGTTACTGATTATTCCGAGAATTGATTCCGATAGTGTTCTTTATATGGGTACCCAAGTAAATATGGAATTCTGAGCTTTTCTCAGGTCTTTCATTTGCCTTTCGATACACCTAACTGAATCAGTCAATTTAAAATCTAAACCAAAACACAAGCTGTTTTGAGGTTTATATTTCAGATTACTGCAATGGTAGCTATACCCTGGGAAAAAGACTAAAAAGACTTCCTTCATCAAGGAAGTAATTTTTGAAATTGAATATATACACAACCACAGCTATAAATATTAACCTTAATCAATCTCCTTTTGTATCAATTTATTTGTTTTCTTTGAACCATATTGTTATTACCTATATCAAGCTAAATTACCATAAATATCTCAAGGTACGTTAACAGGCCAAGCAGAGTTTCTAACTTCCCATAACTTTGTAATGATCTGTTCTTTTTCTTTTGGTATTTTGTTCATTTGGAAAAATCTGTACACCAACTGCCATCACATCATACCACAGAACTATTTTCCAGTTTTGGGAGAAGAGAATAGTTTTACAGGCACTAGAGCAAATGTGAAATCCAGAAGCTCTGACTAGAGAAGCTAGTATTAAAATCAGAAAGAAGACAAAAAAAGAAAAAAAAAACCAAAACACCCAAGCATCCAGCAAATAAACTTGTAACAAGGTTAATTTTGTAATATTCTGTAATAGACCAGCCCACATTCAGTCAGCAACAAAGCCTGGCTTAAGAATGCACAATAGTAGTCACACAGTCTTCAACTTTGCACTGTGAAGTTTAGAAACCATGACAGAAAGACCTTAACATACATTTTAGGTGCAATTTACTCACGACTGAAGCCTGCTGCATATTGGTGACGTAGAAAAAAAACACACCCTATTGTCAAATTCCATACAGATACCCAATTCAACAATTTATGCTTCCCTGTACTCTCAGCATTCCTCCTCAGTAGGATCAGATAGAAGAACTCAGGTGTCAGTGGATCCTGTGCTTGGGTATATAGCCAGCCCCATACACCAGGCAGAGAGCCTAAGCACCTAAACTCAGACTCCAGGTTCCATTAGGAGGACAGACACCTAGAAACACTGCAATGGGGCAGGCATATCTAGACCCTACAGACCAGGTGTAACTCCCAAATGCTCATTATACTGAATTGCACTCTAAAGGCCATAATCTTAATCATAAAGCAATTAAGACAAGTAATGTAGCTGTTTATGATGTCAGTGCTTTACTTAAATAAAATATGTTTTCAGCTTGCCTGTCCTCAAATAAATCCAAAATGGCAGCTGAATGAAAAATTTTATATAGAAATTTCATATATGTGTCTAACACCAGGTATTTCAAAGCACATCTAGTTTTCAATTTTTAATAAATAAACTGATTTCCGTATTTTGACATGATTTACAGCTCCCAGACTTGACAACAGAAGCATCATATCGTGGTACCATCTGGGATGGGTAAAACAATACATGCCAGAAGAGAAGAGAAGAGAACAACTACTAAAAACAGGGGACAGAAAAGGCAGTAGAAAAATAATGATAGGCAAAATGAAGGCAAAAGGTATCCCAAACGATTGGATAAGCCTATTACAATAAAACTCGAACGAACTTAAGTCCTCTGTTCTCAACTCAGACTTCCTATGCTATGACTAAGCAGACTCTCTCTCAAATATTTAGGGGCAACAATCCACATCTCACATTGGGCTCAGTAGTGTTGACTGGGCAAGTAACACACGCTGGAAGTGGCACAGACCCTCCCTTTGTAACCTTCAACCATTTAGAAGAGCAGGACCATCCCTCCTATGCACCCCTGCGTGGGCTTCTCGCCCACCAACATTCTTGTTGCAAGTTCCTCAGATCTTTACTTTTCCTTAGGCTGAATCAACAAGTGTCCATGTTTCTTGCTCTCAGTATGGCTGCTTTGTTTCCTTGAATTTTTCAGAATCCTGCTTTTCCTTAATCGCAGTAGCAAAAAACTACTCTCCTGAACTTAAAATTTTTCCACCTGTTCCCTAGGGATGAAGGGAGCACAACTTTTTGCCTTATCGAAACATCCAGTTCTTTCCTAGTTCAGCAGATGGGTGCATCCCTTAACAGCACAGTCTACATATTAGTATTTTCTGCTTTCATTTTCTGCACAGTCTGCTAACATTTGTGCACTTTTTCAGCGGAGAGGCTACATAGAAAGAGGAAGATTCTCAAAGGAGAGTCCGTGTCCCTCCACAAGTCATGCCCTGTTGTCCCAGAATACTGCTGTAGTCCAGAATTAGCTAAAGCATGCCACGGTCCTATACAGTCCAAATATTATATGATCCAGGCTTCCCTTTGTCTCAGAAAGAAAACACAAATGTTTAATATTTATAGAAAAGATGAGCTTTACTCTAGTGGAAGTGAAAAATTTTAGTATCTATTTTTCTTCTATACTGTGAAACCAGAAGATATAATTGCTGTAAACACACCAGAAATGTAGCCTAATAAGCAGAGTCAAGAAAGAAAAAATAAAAATGAAAAAGCTAAGCTTCTCTAGCTAAATGGATGTGTTCAGATTCATCTGTCTAGAAATGCGCTTGCACTTGTATTTCAGTACCAGCACAAAACAATGACAGATACAGCAAATAAATGAAAAATGGCAATGTCAGTGCCTGGTTTTATTTTTCTTCTCTTTTCCCCAGTCTCCCAAAATACTAACACATACTGATAGCCAAAGCAGCAGCAAATCCCTACCAACTTGCCAATATTCTTCTGCTTCCCTTAAGACTCCTTCTAAATTTATGTGACAAATTTCAGCTGTACTGAAGGTAATTACAAATTCTGGAGACTAAAACCTTCCAATTATGCAGAATTCAAGTGTAAATGAATAACAAGCAGAGATGAGCAGAAGACGAGTCATACATCCAATTGGCTGCCTCATATTTAAAGTTGAATAAAATGCATTACGAAAGAACCTTGAACCTTCTTAGCCTGCATAAGGAATTTCATTTTAATCTTGTGGTAAACTAGGGGCTAATATTTCCTTTAAAAATTGACTTTGAGGTATGTGTATTTATAACTGAAAGATGTGCAGATTCAGCATGACAACAAAATATCAGAATTATGTAACTAGAAAAGCAGGTGTAATAGGTTCATATTCAGCTTTCTGGGCATCTCAAATTGAGAACAGTCTTCATCGATAGAAGACTCAGATGAGAAAGGCAAACTCAAGCATGTGCCCTGTAAATGCCTTAACAATCCGAGTTTGTAAAGAATTTCATCTTATGGATAAAGAAGAGATGCATACATCCTATCAGGTTTGTGAAAAGCTTAGGCATGCTGGGTTGTAAAAATGTTTATTGCAATTGTGGCATAAACACTTTTATAAGCCAAGATGTATTAGCTTTTCATGCTTTACAGATACACTGGCAAACCTGTAATCTAGGTTGACACAAACAAATGTTTGAATTGAGAAGCACTCTTTTCAAAGAGTTTGTAAAAGAAAAAAAAAAAAGGTGAAAACTAGACACTTGTTAGAGCCAACCTCTACATGATATCAAAGCCCCACAATTAAACCTGGCATTGGCTAGATATCACCTTTTTTCAAAAAGTTTTGAAAACAAATCTAGTCACTTAAACATTACTATTTAGATTTCTGCTTTTATATTTTAAGGACTATACAAGGTTTTTCAGGAAAGTCAGCTTTCATCTTGGCCAATGCTTTTATGGATTATTCTGCTATTACTTGAGGTGAGCAATAAAAAAGCAAAACTCAGAAAACAAAGCCATGCAGAGTCAGGCTTTCTGTGCCTGTGAGCCTACTATTGCTGTAGCAAGAGTTATAAAATATTTGTCTTTCTACAATCACAACCCAATGAGTGCTTCTTTCCTAATCCATAATCGGTATCCACGCATTGTTCCAACAGTCAGCTTTGAACAATTTGACCCTTCGGCTTCTCCGGCAAGAGCTTAAAAGGCTTTCACTCGTTTTAGTCTTCTTTATTCTCATACACAAAGGAAATCGCTGAGACACATCAAATACCGGTTTGCTACAGACACTATCATATGAAACTTGCTTACCCTAACAGGCTTCTCATATAAAGTACAGAGCACAGAACCATGACATGTGGGATGACAACTTTGATGTAGCCACAATGGGCAACCATGTCTCACTGCATAGTCCTAGCTCATGTTTAGATACACATCCTGTCTGATGCAATCTAGTAGCATTTTAAGCCTCACTTTTACAAGGGATTAACTTTCACTAGACTGATGGAAACAGTGCCTTTTTAATATATGAATCTCTGCTCTGCATTTCTTTTTGAGAACTTGCATTTCAAATGGCTGTCTGGCTTTGGATTGTTTGCTGTTGTTTTGTTTTGGGGTTTGGGGGGTTTTTTTGGTGTTTTTTTTTGTTGGTTTTTTTTTTTTAAAGGAAGGTTATCTTGCATTTCAAAACTATTTTCCAGGTATACACTTGTAGAAAACAGCATACACATATTTTGGCCCAAAGTAATTTTTGCAAAAGTTGCAAAGAAGGTTTCATTATTTTACTTTATTCCTTTTTAGAGAGCCTTCCTATCAGAAAGCAGTATCTGATAATACCGCAACAAATGATAATATTCCAAAATAATACTTTATTTGTAAAATGTCTAGCTTTTAAAAAATATACAGAAACTTGTTAACAAAAGATTTTCAAAGATGCTTCTGCTCTAGCTACATGATTCTTACTTTCCCAGTTTGTTAAATGTAACATGAAGCCTTTTACCTTCATAAGAGCAGTGCGTGGACAAACTAATGACACATTCCAACAGACATTTAAGCATGAGAGATGAGGAAACATTTTATACAAAAATAACTGAAGCGCATAAACAGTCAAGATTAAGTTTTAGGCATTCCCTTATTTTCCAGATAGAAATGTACTATAAGAAAGATGAAACTGATGAATCATCTAAAAAACCCAAAGCTTCAAAGCAAGGATTTGATATAACTTTTACTTTGCTTCTCAGTTTTTTTCCTACCTCTCTCAATCATATTAGTTTCAGGTTTGAAAGATCTGAAGCTTCTGAATACTGTATTGTTTAATTGCTAACTTGGTAAACTTTATATCCCCTAATCCTATTCAAAATACTTCTTTCACCACATATGAATGAGATAAACTTCACGTGCCCTAAATTTTCAGAAATTAAAGTTTACTTCAATCATACCTGAGGTATTCCTATACAACATGTTGGGATGGCTGGGACTACAGCTAGGATTCTGACGTTCCAACAAAACTTATCTGAAAGCTCTGTAAATCTCAGCAAGTCATTTGTTAAACACACTCTTGGCTCTAGGTGGATTTCAGGTTAGTAGCTGGTAAGTATGAATTCCATGTTCCCACATGGAACTTGTTACCGTCTCTTTCATTGCTAAGTGTCTCATGCTTTCCATTATGAGACAGAGAATCTCTCCATATCTTAACATTTCACAATAGAAGCTTAGAAAAGTTACGGATCTTTACAGCTGAAGACTGGTAAGAAGAGTTCAGACAAGTAACCACCACTAAGAACAGCAGCAGTGACCAGTGATCCTGGCCCTGAGGTACCTGGAGGGGCTAAATGGCCTCTCAAGAATTCTCCCAAACCTACTTTTATAACTGTAAGAACAGCAATTAACTTCATACTTTCACCCCAGATTACATGATGGCCTGAGAGCATTCTATAATGAGTTTGGGAGTCCTAACCAATACCTCTTACAACATGGATAACTTGCATCAAAACAAAGGCTTGAGCCACCTCACCAGTGCCATAACTGGCACATCCAAGAAAGCACGTTTTTTGGATAAGGGCTGTCCTGAGGCAGTCTAACAGAACCAGAAGGAAAGCAGAGGGGAAGAAGAAGAAGAAAAGATCTTTGAAGGACAAATATGAAGGAGTCATAATGGCAGGCTTGAGAATAAGGAAAAAAACCTTCAATACTTGGAGTAGAGGTAGTAAATACATGCTGGTTAAAGACAAAATAAGCTATATGCTTTAGTTTTGATTTATAAATACAGTCTCCTTAAAGGGTTGTGGAAAAAGTCTAAGATAGAGGCAAACCAGTGGTGCTACAACACTGAAGATGGAGTAAGAAACTTTACCAAAAGTCAACTGGAGAAGACTGTCTGTATAAAAGCTTCTGCACATTCGCAAGACTGAAACCTAGCAACCTAATATAACATCAACAGTATAATTTCTGCCCTCATTTTGTATTTTTTTGCTGATTGGAGTGGGAGAGTGTTTGTCCAAGTAAGTCAGCACAATATAAATGTCTAATCTACAGATTTCTGCTGCATTAGTAAATTCAGCCTACTGATACTTATCCTAACAGAGGTAACCTGTGAAATTCAATCTATGAATTAACAGAATAAACTATAACTGCACCATCAGAGACCTCGAAGTGCAGGCTCTCAACAAGAACCTTCAGGACTTAACTCAAATTATCTGCCAGGATATTGATTATGTCACATAAGGTAAAAGTAGACAGTCTGAATTCTGGATATTAAAAGTTCTTGGTGCATCACAGCCAGAAGCAGTAGCAACAAACTCAAGTATTTATCAATATGCAATTTTTGTTAATTATAAATCAACTTCAGATCTTGTTTCTAGTAGTCTGGGAAGGTAAAGGAAGACTGATAGCCTAATTAAAGCATATACAAGGTGTTCCACAAATCACAAGGACAACCTTACCTGAATGCATTTTAGTTTTTCATATTCAATGGTATAGTATTAGTTTGTGAAATAATACACACAGTGCTGAATCTAAAGCTAGTTATTTTTAAATTGCATAAGTGAAAATATTATGAAAAAACATACATTTCTATTTCATTATGATTTTCTAATTCTACACCTTAGCAAGTTAGCTAACTTAATTAAATTTACTAAAACAATTCTTAGAGCCAAGAACACATGACATGATACCAAGCTTAAAAATAATGAAAGATAAAACCAACAAAACCTAGCCAAGGAACACCACTTTGAAGACAGTGGGAAGATGAGATTGCTGGTATATGGAAGACAGATGATGTTCAGGACAAAATAAATTGATGAGGGCTTTCTATGAAGCCTAACTGCCTCTAAAAGCCTTCGTTTCACCTCCCAAGCTCTAACAAGTTTTAAACAATGGACAGCTGACTTATACACAAACCATAGATTATTCTGATACTTGCGTTCATATTACGTTTATTCCTTGAAAATTTGCTGTTTAATTTGCCTACTTTAACTTTAGAAGTATGAAACTTTTTATTTACTATTATTTTAAAAAGTATCCTTTCTCTACCGTAACAATAAATTCTGAATACCAAAGCTGTACAATACATTGGGACATTTTTCCTTCTTTTCAGCCTCCATTTTGTATAGATCCACTCTAATAAAATCAGAGCTGAGAGTATGGTAACATCAGGTCTGTATGGCATGGGACAAAGGCTAATCTGGAATTAAAATGGATAATATGACTTATATAACATGAAGCCGCAAAGAGGAAAAAACAGATGCACACTTATCTGTACTTATGAAGCTTTTGAATATCTTGATTATCTGCTTTAAAACATCTGCTTACCTACATCATGCAGAGGAACTAAGACAGCAAACATAAAACATACCTGTATTAGAGAGAGATCCTCAAGCTGCAACCTGAAGAGGTAGTTTCTGGGGTCAAAAAAAATAGTAGATAAAAATTGTTACTAATGTTAAAATAAAAACGTAATCAATATAAATATAAATGAATAGAAATAAATTAATATAAAAGACAGAAAAAAAATTATTGATAGTCGCTACTAAATTCTTTCACGGACTGTCTTAGTGTACAGCCCTTTGGGCTAAGGGCTAAGGCAATTTCTAAAACAAATTTTCATCTTGAAGGACTGGCTGTATATGAACATGTGAGGGTTTTTTTTCAATGTACAGCAGGAGCTACAAATGAACCAAGCATATTTTTCAAAAGCTCATGTCTTTATTGCAAAAGGATTTGTCACTCCACTTTTCCTCTACAGCAGTATCACTGCACCTACAGAACTTGTGAGAAGTTCAGGCAAACTATGAGCTAGATGTGACGCAAAGGCACTGCTTGATACCTGAGTAAATGATGGGTTGGGATACTCAGAAAGGTGAATGTGCCCCACTGACCAAAAATTACTTCCTTCAGCACATGCCCGTGAAATATATGTGCACTACCACAACTCCTCCCAACTTACTGTCTCTAGTCAAAGCCACTGTCTTGTTACACCTGTTCTGATACACCAGCTCAGTTGGTAGCACTCATAGTCCATGACGCTCATAAAAATGAGTGTCACATCATCTTTGAACCACACCATCTTTGAACTGATTTCAGCACATCCTTCTCTAATTCAGACTCTCTCTCATGCTAGGTCTGCACATGGCTCTTCCATGCTCCATGTCTATATTTCTCCTGCCCGATTTTTTTTTCTTTATTTCTTTCTTAGTTTCTTCTCATACCCTTTTTTCTTCTTTCCAATATGTCCTTTGTTTTACACTACATTTTCACATATATAATATTATTTGGTCCTTTTCTGTCTAATTTTTATCTTATTTAAAGCAATTCTGATTTTTCCATTGCCACTACAGATTACGTTTTATAAATAAAAATGCTCCTTTTTTAAAAAAATTTAATATAAATTATGTCACTTTAAATTTATTCATAGCAAATCTGTAACATTAATTTCCAAGATTTCAACAAATTCACTTAAAGTAACAAAAAAATAAATAACAAAGAGATGATTAAAACTAAACTTTAAATTTAAATATTTGCAATATTCACAAATTCACTGCAATATTACATCCATGCAACTGGTAGAAGTGTAATATCTATGATAATAAAATTAACATAGAATATGAACATCATAGAATAGTTTGGGTTGGAAGGAACCTTTAGACATCATCTAGTCCCCTGCAATGAGCAGGGACATCTTCAACTAGACCAGGTTGCTCAGAGTCTCATCCAAACTGACCTTGAATGTTTCCAGGGATGGGACAACTACCACCTCTCTGGGCAACTTGTTGTTCCAGTCTTTCACCATCCTCACTGTAAAAAAATTCTTCCTCATATCTAATGTAAAGCTAACCTCTTTCAGTTTAAAATCATTGCCCCTTGTTCTGTCACTAAGGGCCCTATTAAAAGTCTCTATCCCCATCTTTCTTATAAGCTCCCTTTAAGTACTGAAAGGTCACAATAAGGTCTCCATGAAGCCTTCTCTTCTCAAGGCTGAACAACCCCAACTGTCTCAGCCTGACCTCGTAGGAGAGGTGCTCCAGCCCTCTGATCATTTTTGTGGCCACATTTTTTGAGATAATAATTCTAATTCTTTCCAAAGAGGCATGAGGATCCAGGGGAGAGAGGGAGAGGGATGGACAGGATGGCAGAAAAACAAACAGTGTTTAAAAAACAAAAACCCAAAAATATTATTTTTCAAAAAGTGTCTCGGAAACACAGCTACTATTGTGGCCAGCTTTATTTATGGACTCTGGGGTGCAGCTATGTATATCTATTTATTGACTCTGGTACATACATGGTCTACTTAAATTGTAGATGTACAGGAATCAGGTCACTAGATTTTCTTAGGGATATTGCTAAAGGGAGCTACCCAAAACACAAGAGGCAGGCTATTAAGGCAAGAATTCATAAGAAAGTAAAATAAAGCCAGAATATTTGTTATTAGCACACACAAATCACTACAAAGAAATAACTAAAATACATGTTTGAGACCTGAAGTGGGCAAACAAAGAAAACAACACATTGCGGGACAACGTTTACATAAAGCTTCATCCATAAGCAAGTTGACCTCAAAGACTTTCACTGAAATGTCAAGAAGCGATGCATATAGACTTTCTAACCCATCTATACACTCTCTGCAAGGACAAAAAACACTTTCACAACTGCAAAATTTTCTTGCTCAGAAATATTCAGCAGGTGACATAAATACTTAATCTGTTCCTTGCGTCTAAGCTTCCATCAGCTGTCACTGATTGCACTTCTTTTGCTCCAGATATCAAAGTTAAAGAAACCTACAACTTCACTGCTGTTGAAAATCTTTTTTGCACTTACAGAAGCAGAAAAAATGTTTTCTTCCAGAGAAATTGAACTGCATTCTCAGCAGGTATAAACCGTTTCTTAACTCAGTGGTATCAGACTCACAGGAGTGGCACATAAATGCCCCATCTCACTCTACAAATAAATGCAGTCTCTGTTGCAGAATATATGAGCAGACTGATCTCACACTTCCAGTTTTCAGGTCAGTACTTAGCACAGTGTTGTGTCGATCTCTATGCGTACTTCATCTTGAGAGGTCTACTGAAGATGTATCACTGATGTGGCATTTTAAGTCAGATTATACATTTATTAATGTCTTTTTATGGTCTTTCATCCTGACATCACTTCAGCCTATTAAAAAGTAAGCTATTGTCTGAAACTGTAAAAATCCTAAATCAATACATACATAAATACAGTATCATCCTGAAAAAAAAAAAAAAAAAACAACAAACAAAACAGAGGCTGAAAGTTTTGTGGGTTTAATTTCCCTAGATAATGATATTTGTATCCTATGCAGTAGAGCACAACACTTCTACCCATTAATATATCCAGTCTGGAATTAGAACTATTGACCCTGTAAGAGTTAGGGAGACTAAAATGTCTACATTCATGTGAATAAACCAAGAGCCAGAACTAACTCACGTACATTTTTCAACTTCCTGTGGGTGCCAATAATCAATTAAAATATTTTTTCCGCTTCTTAAAGCCATCAGAAAGAAAATGGAATAAGAAGAAAAGCAATGTGCAAGGTATAGTAACAGCATTACACCTTAGCAACATAGATGTAAACTGGGCAAACGGACAGCACAGAACGACTGTGACTACATAAATAATGCTAGAACAAGCGGCAAACTAGCACTCAGAGAGCAATCAGAGCTATTCCTACCTAGATGTGCCCCCTTCAGTAAAACTTAGAGGACTACCTTTAGCTCTACAAATACCTATTCTATTTGTTTAACATTCTAAGCCATGCATCTCTAACACAGGAGAATTCATTCAGAAAAGACATATATGAGAAAAATCTTTAAAAAAAAAAAAAGAATGACAGTAAAAAACATGCTGGAAATATGATATTAATAAATCTGGCAGTCCAAAAAAAAGTCAATGCCAATTTTCATGACACACAGAGAGACATTAGTCTGCTCACAAGATAGGTGACAATAGGTTTTTCAGTATGTTATTGATATTATGCCCTGGATTCTATGCATTTATGCTTTGAAGGCAACAAAGGATGTGAAATAAAAATGACCAAGTGCATTTCTGAAGCATAAATACAGACCTCTTGGCACATAGGCCTGTCTCTTGTCCAAATACGGTTGTAATAAAAGCAAAACAAATAGAATTTTACATGCTGGAATTAAACTGATTTGACACTGTGGTAATTGCTGTTTGTTTCCATTTGGTGCTTAATGAATGAGGGAAGCAAATATGTTACATATATCTGCAGACAGAAGGACACTGTAATGAGAAGAAAACAGAACCCTGAGACAAAGAAGTATCCTGTATTCCTTCAGACAGACAGCAGGCAATAACCCTTTTGCTTTACCTTCACAGCACTGAAAAACTTTTCTAGCTGAACTATGACAACTAAAACGTGTTAATCAAGAGCCTGCTCAAACCCGATGGCAATGACTTCTACTGGTATCAGTGGGAACCAAAAGAAGCCCCACAAAATGCATGCTCCAGTCACCTCCTTGATGACAATGTACTTCAATGTATTCCAGTGATTACATTCAGTATGAATACAGATAGAACTATAAAACTAATCTTCTATATGTTCCTAAACAAGCCAATGTCAACAATCAATTGAAACCCCAGAAAGACTCAAAAGTAGAGCGTGCTAGTAATGATTGTTAAATCCAGCACTGTTAAATCCCTTTTCTTTGTGAAACAGCAAGCTATAAAACATGAATGCAACAACAATAAATACTGCTGCATTAAACACAGACATGAATTAGAAGAACATTAAGGTGCCACATACAACTTAGGAAAATGTACTATAGATTGAACTTTTGAAAAACTCCCCCAAAGAAACCCACACCCCATCCCAAGACTCCATATGCCTCTGCAACTGAAAGCTTTAATCAATAAATGGGGATTGTAGCAAAATCAAAAACTCAAAGTGTGAGCAGGTATGCTGCTAAATCTCAAGGAAATAACTAGTATAAGATTCCTTCCTGTGCACTTTTTTCAAGAAACTATTTCACATGACAGAAGAAAATTTTATTCAATTTACTGGAAGGAAAAAGATTTTAAGACTGAAAAGTGTAAGCTCTGTAAGAAACAGCTATTAAGCAAAACTCCACAATCAAGACAGGAAAGTTTCGGGTAAAAGCCAATCCTAGTTCTACAGTGTAGTAAAATCACCAGTTGAAAATAAAACAAAAATAAGAACAGGAGGAAAGGAGATAACATAAAAAATTATGATGTAGAAAATTCATTCGGTTATATTAAGATACGATAGGAAAAATATGTGAAAAAGCTAAGGATGATATATTGGAAATAAAGGACACCTAATCAAAGTGGTCTAGTTGAAGAATTATGGGATAATAGTCCAATTACAATAATGAAAAGCAGAATGGCAAGTAATTTTTTTGTCTGCATTTTGCAGGATATAGAAGTCCCAGCAAATGAGAGTAATACAATAAGTAGCTTAGTGATAAACGCTAAATATGTGAAAACAGCATATGCACAGAGATAAATATTTTCAGACTAACCATGTTTTATTAACATGCAAAAGGGCAAAAAGGAAGACTCAGGTGTTCATAGGCTACCTAGTGAGACACTGAGCTTGGCAAACAGAATAAGAAAAACACTATTTGAGTCAATTAGGAAAGTATCCATTATAAATTAAATTAATCCATTCAAAGGTCCTGTAAAATTTGGTTTCCTTCTCTGATGGTTGTTCATCAGGATTAGCAAATCTTACTACATTCACTTCTCTGTGGCTCCACATACAGTCTCAGCGGGAACTAGAGATCCTAGAATGTGGCACTCCTGCACAGATGCCCACAAATAGCCAGGCATCAGTTTTCTGTATTTCTTGCCATGGGCTTCTCCAGGAAGAGCAGAAAGGCACCAGTGGCCTGCCTCTGCAGCTCTGGAGCTCACCCTCCTCCTTAAGTCCCACCATGACATGTCATCTCAAACATGTAATAACATCTTCTCCTGTTGGCCCCTGCTGCTCCCACACTTGGCTTGCGTCTCCACCCAAGCTGCAGACAGCCTCAGAATATTTGTCACCTGTGTACCTCTGATGCATGCAGATCAAGGTTTTTCTGTATATTATGCTTTAGTCCAGAGAAGTTTGTGAACTTACTCAGCTATCTATTTAGTAAGTTGTTGTTGGGTTCAGCTTTATCCTGAAATACCACCGTAACCAAAACATTAGCCCTGTATTTCATAACTGTGGCTGACCAATTCTTTAATACTTTTTAATGTTGCAGCACATATCTAAATGTACACGCCTGCAGTTGTTATGTTTTGGCAGATATGGCATACACTGAACAGTACCCACCTACATAAATAGCCACAAAGATCCTGTGTGGTCTTGTTCCCCTTTTGTTGTTCAACATATTAATCCTCTGTTTCTTTTCAAGATTAATTTGAAAGTAAATTTAAATGCTGCTGTTATATCTCCTCCAAAGAAACAATAATGGGGAAGGGGTTAAATAAACAGAACTTTTAGACAGTACACAGCTTTGGTGGCCTCCTTTCCTACAGTAATCAACTTCGGCACATAAAGTTTGCTTGAGCTGGGGTTTTTTTTGGGAGCGGGGCAGAGAGGAGAAGGTAAAGAGTCTAAGGTAGCTAATTTTCAAATTTTATTTTGTTAAGAAAAGAAATCACAACAATAAAATGAGCAAAACCTATGTAAGTGGTCACTGGGAACTGGGAACATTATGTTTGGACTAACATTGGTTACAGAAGAAAACAGCTAACGGACATGAGAACACCATCTAACCAGGAACAAAGAGAAGGCATAAGTTGCCATATTCTGAAGCAGGACATGTACTACTGGTAGCACAAATCAAGTGTGTCAGGACTTCAGTTAAAAGCAGGTACCTTCAGAACATCACTCTGATGTAATTTCTACAGATGGCTTACACTGAAATAGCAGTGTTCTCTGCCAAAGAAGTTCCATTTACCCCTGCCATTTGTGTTTTCATCTTAACCCGAGTCAACTCCATAGGAATCCTATGATCATGCGTCATGTTAGTTCTACTAATTAAAATTGCAAGACATTAAATCAGCACAAGAAAACAAAAAATTTCTGTGGGGTTGATGAACTGACGATTGTTACACTGCAACAAAACTATTACCAAAGCTGGTGCAAGGGAGGAGAAAATTGTGTAGTGGAACAAGGCACTGTGGAGAGGTACAAAGCATTAGCTTTTAAAAATATCTAGGAATCCATTGACAAGGTAGGAAAGAGAAGCAGCAGGGGGAAAAAAAAACCTGTTTTTCCACAGCAGTAAGATGATAATTTCTCTTAGATTTAACATTAAACTATACCCTAGATTAGATCAGATCAATCAGTGGAAGGACAGACATTGATTACCCTGAACCAAGTGTCAAATGAGCAATAAACCCCAGACTGATGTTGAAAGAATATAGCACTAATTCCTGGTCCCTGTATATTTTCCCAATATGTAGCGCTCAGAGCATCTCATTAACAAGAAGCTCTCAGATTCTCCTGCTGGGAGCAGACAGCAGCAAGAAGCAAACCTGTACAGTTATTTATTCCTTTATTAGAGATTCTTAAACCTCTGTTAATGAATCCTTTCATTTGCCTTTCTGTTATTATAGCAAGTAGTGGTAATGGTTCAAATTAACGTTCCCAAACACACATCTAATTAAGTGAAAAGGCAAACTACTACAGTCCTTCATCAGCAAGATAAGGAGTGACTGAGGCAATAAGCCACCTCAAAGCAAGTTACAATCCTCAAAGCGAGTTTAATTAACTTGCAGGAGAACATACAGGAGAAAGTCACTGTTACTAGGATGCTCTGTGTTAAAAATAATGTAAGATACGTCTATATATATTATCAAATTAAAAAAAACTTTAATAGCTTTGAGACCCATTTCTGATAAGTAACTATATAATTTTTAAGTATAGCTGAATTAAATTTTAAAAAATAAATTACCATATCTTAAGAATGAACTCCAGCTACCCTCCTAGCAGTTCACAATTTCAAGCAGAAGAGGCTTGGGGAGAGGAGGATTGCTTTATTTTTCATTTAAAGAAACAAGTTTCTTCAAACATAATTCTTCTTGCATGGTCTGAATAAAACCATTAAGAAAAAAAGTAATTAAAAAGTCACAAAAAAAAAAGAGAAAAATGAATGGATTAAAAAGAAATTGTAACTAATTATTTTGAACCTCAACATTTTCGGACCTCCCTTCTGGGTTTGAGACATGCTTCTAGTTGACTCTGTCTTACCAAAATGGCTGGAACACTTTTAACAATTTTTGATTTATAAAATCTAGAGCTGATAAGTGTTTAGTGCATTGTCAGAGAATGAGGAGAAAAAAAGGCAACATACAATTTGCCAGGGTAATTAAGACACCACTCTATCATTCCCCTGAGCTGGTCTTTTCCCCCCTCAATTGACCTTTCCAAGTGAGACACAAAGACAACGCTGCAGGACATATGGCAAAGTGCTTCCACACAGGAAAAGAAGGCAAGGTTGTTCTTGGGGAAATCCATGAATGCCTTCTCCATTCTTACTAGCATTTCAAAATACAGAAATCATTATCATATCTGATTAGATGCTAAGTTAGTCCACTAAATAACACAGGGAGAAATATTCATCTGAATATTTTATCAGGATTTATCAGAATAAAATAAATATAAGCAGTCTCATTTCCTCGAGCTTACTGAGGAGCTAATGCCCTGAGAGTAATCCTTCACTGATGCCACTTAATTATAAAAGTAAATTCTTCCCTGCCATATGTTTGGGTTTTGGGGGGTTTTTTTGAAGAAAACAAATGAATTCCCTAGAAGGTTTCAGATTGCAAGAGAACTCATTTATTTTTATCTGCCAGGTCATATGTGATGTTAAGAACAATGCCTGGGGCAAATTTTAAAGATACAGTTTCATGGGAACATAGCTACATCGCTCTGTGGCAAAAGTCAATGGGCTTCATAATGTACTAACAACTGGTTTACATCCACACTGAATTTTCTCTGTTGAGTGTATCTTATTAATCTATTTTCTTTTTTTTTTTTCCATTTTACAGAAATGTATAATCTCATACAATTTAGCACATATCTCTTAAGAAATCAAGTTCCTTTTACATTAAATCTAGACTTAATTGACATAACACTGAAAAATCGGTCACATTCTTCAAATGTAAATTTTAAAACCCAGCAACCATAATGAAAATCATTCTTCTTCCCTTAATTCAGCTTCATAAATTGAACTATAACCTTCACTTGTCTTCACTATGCACTTTAGGCTGTTTGATCAAAGTCAAGCAAGATAAATTTCTCCTTCTGCCTTTTCCTCTGCCTGTTTCCACCCCCTCCACCCCACTCCCCCATTTCTCTAAGCTATCTAAATGAATTTTTCTCAAGAGTTTATGTCTAAACCTCCCAGGCAAACAGGGCAACTGCAGGTTTTTACTGAGACCCAGGTAACTCATCAGTCATTTTAGAAGATATTCCTCTCCCTCTGAAGCCCTCAACAACAGTACACATATATCTCCTTTTGCACAGCAGATTGACAGAAGACCAAATGACACTGTTTTAAAACAGAAGTCGTACAACACTTACGCTTGAGATCCAATATATGTTATTAAGCAAACCTGTTACACTGAAAGGCGTTAATGATTGTCAAGTGACTCTGCAACAAAGACAAGTGCAAGCCTCCTGAAACTTAAAAGTTGTGATAGCTTCTTTTACAATTAAAACAGGAGGTATAATTGATCCTGTACTGTACAGCAATATTCAGAAACTAAAGCCGTCGCTACTAAAAGAAATAAGGCAGACTGAACCAAACCCAAACTTCATTGGGATCAGTAGCCTCTCTCCCTAACAGGGGTGATGGGAGAAGGAAAGGGGAGGGGTGGCTCCAAATCCTACGCAACTCCTTAGCACAAGGGAAATACCAGTGCCAGGGTGGATTGGATGATTAAATGATGAAGGTGTGGGCTAGTATTGGAGTAGTAACATTTGTAGATCGCTGCAGATGGTATAAGGAAACTTAAATAAGGCTAGGAGACTGTGAATTAATCAACTCAAGACCTATAGGAGAACAGGACACTTTGCAGAATGAAATAAAGTACCAACCAGAGACTTCTTGCAAGGACTGGAAGACAACCTGCAGAGAAGAGGGAAGGGCAGATAAAATTGCAAAAAAATCTATTTTTGCACAGCAACTACAGAATGCCCGCAGACATCAGAAGACCACTTTTATTTCCCAAAGTGGACAAGCAAGACTAATCTTAGCAATATAGGACTAATAATTATCTTCCTGGTCATTGCCTCCTATGGCAAATACTATACAATAATGTCCCTTTTCATATACTTAAAGATCTCTATCTCAAAAATATTTCTGTTCTTGATTGTTCACACTGGTAAAATATGACAAAACTCATTGTTTCTTGACTAAATTACCTATGGCCAACTTAAACTGATTTGGTTTTCTGCCAACACTACCCTGTAGTTTATACAGCTATTTCCTTCCACAGATGTACCTGTTGATGGATTTATGGGCAGGCACTGGGCACACATTCAGCCTTTGTTTTCCTGCGCTACAATTCCAACCCTCTTCATTTGCCTTTTAGCAGCCGTTCCCTACATCTCTTTCTAATTTCAGTTAACCTTGTTTAACCATATATTAACAGAATAATACACACTACTACAGTTTAAAGCCTGCCAAGGACCTTGTGTGATGATATCAATAGTTCTCTGACACTACAGGAGACATCTTTTGAGGCATCATGGGATCATATCTGTCTTTTCACGTAGCTGTGTGACATTGGCAACTCCCAACAGAATCCAGTCTGAATCCCAGCTGAATCCCTTGCTTATTAAGACAAGTCATGAACCTCTTGAGTGGCTGCAGAATTTAAAAAATGGAAGAGAATTGCCCTCCATGAACATCAGTGAAGGAAAAGGTATTTAAGAATTTTCAATAGTGCCAAATTTTCACAATATTGTTTTGTTTGGTTTCTAAGACAGAGAAATTTGGGGGAAGACTTCACTAACCTCCACTAAGGTGAAAAAAATCTATTATAAACTTCAGTTGAGCCAGGACACAGCTCCTGGCTGTGAAAATCATCCCTCTGGTTTAGAAGTACATCACCTTACAAAAGCAGAAGTCTGGAGGTGCAAGCATTACCCCCTGTTCCTGTTCCGACACTGGACAAGTAAATCATAATGGGAGTACTTCTCTTCAGTGTATAGGGAGCAATGTAAGTTTATTTGTAGCTTTGCCATGTGCCACTGCACATTTGCCTTCTCTACCCAATCAGTGGTAGAGAAAGGAAAACCAAGTAACTATCATTTTTACAAATGAGCAGGAACTGTTAACTCTTCAGATCTTACTTAAATCACATTGCACATAGTTATTAGTTTTTCAGTTCTGAAGTGTCAACACAAGAAAATAATAAAATAAAAAAACCTGTTGGAATATTTTAAGAGAAATAACTGTATATAAAAAGATATTTCACCGGAGAGGAGGAATTAATATTGCATTCTCTTCACTGCCTTTACGAGAGCATATTTTTCACTTAGGACAGAAAAAGAATTCTTCCAACGCTTCCTCAGATACGTGAATCCAATGAGGCAAATATGCAAGAAACTTGTAGTAAAATTTTATCCACGGGCCATAGCACAAGTATGGTAATATTAATCTTTGTTCTGATGGCCCTGGGTGAAAAGCAACTGCAAACAGAGCATTAAAAAAAAAACCAGCATCAGTGCAGCCAGTTGAGACTACGTAAGGCTGCAAACAGCACTCCTGTAAACGAGCAGAAAACTCAACACCATATTCACAGTGAACGGATTCATCATTCTACATGGTAGCAAGAACTACATGCAAAAAGTGCATAATCAGTTAACATAAACACTTGCATTTTTGGGACTACAGCACCACGACAACTGCTTGCAGTTTCTGAATCTATGACTCCATGACATACAGTGACTTTCACCATGTCATCTGCCATAATGTTTTAAAAAGAGAAAAATGTGTACTGGAAAGGACATACAAATATCAATAATATGTACAATTAGAGCAACCTACTGGCAAGTGCAGTCATTCTAAAGTGAGGTGTCCAGGGCCAGACAGTGTTGTGAAAAAGCTTTTAATTTAGAATGGAAATACAGACTAAGGAAAGGAAAAATCTAAGAAATTCTATGAACAAATAACCGCCAAGTATACTGGACTGTGGAAAACAAAGATTTCTGTTGTGATTTTAAAAATACTGAATATTTTTAATTTTATGAGATATGAAGCTTTTAAGCACCATTAACTTCTAGAGAAACCAACTGAATCCTATTGCTCTAACTATATTGGGTCTTTTGCAAAAGGCAGAATTGGGAGCTGGCATTTTTTTCATAGTCTCTGACTATTCAACAAAATCATCCAAAGCTTATCCCATAGTGGATCAAAGGACTCGATCAAAAGTACAAGTTTAAACGAGCATAGCCTTTACTGAGATTTGAAGCCCAGATAAACAGCATGAAGGAAATTAAAAAAAAAAAAAAAAAGAAAGAAAGGAGGGGAAAACTTTTTTTTCATTGGTTATTGAGACCTATACAGTGTGCATTTATCCAACACACAATTCCATGGGACTGAAGAAAGGTTCAGACAGCTCTGACTTTTGCCGGTTGCCTTTACAAAACAGTGCCAATTGACAGCCTCATGCCTCATTTAATTTGCCACCTTACAGAATAGAAAAATCAACATGAATGCACAGGATATCCCACTTCAGGTGAGCTAAACATATATGCATCTCCACACTCAAAGTTTTGCCCTGTAGCTAAACAACTTCTACTGGCACAGAAAAAATCTCTCACAGTGCATTCTACGACTGTATTTTGAATCTCATTTTCAACTAAGAAACAAATTGGGAAACAGAAGTTTATTCCAATGATAAATCTAACAGAAAAATTAAATTACCAGAACTTCATTAATTCAGGAGTAAATTATATTCAGAAGGCAGATTTAAATAATAAGTTAGATGGTTAATTTTTTTTGCCAATTGAAATGTTTTACTCCATATGCTAAAAGAAGAAAAAATGGTGTTCAAGGACTGTCACTGCTTCAATGTTGACACCTAAGACAGTGTCACCGTTGATCACAGCTTGTAAAGTACTGTCCTACTGTGCAAAATTATGATTATCACCAACTTTACCACTAACTCTGCAGTCTTTAACAGATCGTTCCTGGCATTGTCCTGAATAATTATTAGAATCATCCAAGCACAGTCATACTATGTAGCCAAATTTGCGATCATCATAAGTTTTATGCTATTGTAACTTTCATCACATTGTCATACAGCATCTGCCTGTTCCACTGTATGCATCCAAAATTTGAGAGTACTCCAGGACAGTCCTTTTAAAGATGAGAACAGTGTAAGCTAATGGATCCTTGATACCAGGTAATCCATCTTTTAACTTTGATCAGGAGTAAGAGAAATAAACACACATAATGTTCAGTTTAGTGGGTCTGGAAGGTAGGGGAGTCACATGGGAGCAAACCGATGTTAGAATTTGGCTCAATATTACTTATCAACAAAGAACAAAATCCAGTTTGATGCAACATGAAAAGAAAATAGATTTCTCACCTGGCTCCAGCAATAAGCTCTTTTTGTCCTGGGTCAAACGTTAACTGTGAGAAGTCCACAGCATCTTCTGCTCTGAACACATGTAACCAAGGGGCAATTTCTAAAAGCAATCAAGAAATACAACTGTTACTGTAAATGTCATAGCTGTAATATATCAGGTAGCCAACATCACATCTGCGGATACTATGGGGCTGCAAGTTTTCTCAGTATGGTCCTCTAAGGAAACATCGGAGACTTTTACTACCATACCACATAATTTACACTACAGGTCTGTAAAATATATAGAGCAGTTACCCAATACACGCGTGAATGAAGTATTCAAATTTTGGTCTGATTTATAAGCCAGATGTGGTTTTCCTCCTTAAGTAAAGCAGAAAACACCACAGTACAACTGCAACTCACTGGTATATACTCAAGTGAAGTGTGATTAATTTTCCATGCATCAGAAACAGCTGAGGACTAGGGGGGTTTGTTGTTTTGCTTTTTTTTTTTACTTTGTTCTTTAAAAAAGGATTGATCAAGTGGAAAACAATGAGAAAAACAAGCAGATTTGACTTTTCATCATTTTCACCATAAAAAGGTTGAGACATGAGGGATGAAAAAGGAAAAAAGCTTGACATTCATGTGAACTTCTGGGGTTTTTAACCTGCCTTTCTCAGACCAATTTAATGCTACGTAAAACAGTGCAGACAAGTGCGTGAGTTCTGAAAATCAGCAAGGAGCATTACTTGTGTTCAGAATAAGAATCTACTCCTACTTTCAAAGTTAAACACCCATACATAACTGCACACCGAATCTTTAAAAAATTGCATTATTAGTAACTATTTTTGGATTTATATCACTAGCTTGATGAACACAGCATGACTTTTTTTTCTTTTTTTACACACACAGAATACATAAAAATGCTATAATGACATGAATGGTTCTGTAAAAAAAAGTGCAGTTGTACAAAAACCTCATCAAAGTATAGAAGCATTTTTTGCTTATTGATTTTTTTTTTTAATGTAGTCACAAAACAGTGGTCTGGAACATATGTGAAAGGCGAAGAGAGCTATGTATATATGGCACAACAGGCTGTGGAACTGTCTATTTGAAGACTATAGATGTGAAAGAGTCAATAAACAGACCAAGAGGTGAGCATGTGGTTGTGACCATTTAGAATACAGATTCAACACCAACCTCCTTTAGAGTGCTGTGGCAGTGTAATTTTTTACACTGGTATCACCAGCTGCAGTTCAGGTTGCCAAAACCCAGTCTAAGCTCCTTTCTTTGCCCATGAGCATATTTTTCCTTTTGCAAATGTCTGGGTTGAAATAATCCATGTCTGGTGCCTGTTTCAGGACGATTTGTTCCTAATTTAAATATTAAAGTTTTAGAACAAGTAGGTCATCCATTCCTAAGGAGAGGGCCCATGAGAAAAATGTTGTTCTGTGTCAAAATGTGTTCAGCCATTGCAGAGAACCATTAAACGTACTGTACAGAAGCTGTAGCATCGTATACTTTGGAAAAACAGATGGAACTGTGCAGGAGAATCACTTGGGTGTCACAAAACTAACTTCTGCATTTTTAATGACAGCCTGTATGCATCTGGGCAATTTCAGGCCCACAATGCCAGTCTGTACATGTTCTGCAGAACTTGTAGAGAAATTCACTGTTCATTCCATCTGCACTGAACAGGTTCGCAAATTGGGGTCTGAACACTCAGCGGGAGAGGAGATGGGGCCGGATATTAGGGAAATATGATTACAGCTGCCATCAGCTACTGCTACAGATGCTGTGCATAGAACCTAGCAAGATTCCATAGGAGGAAAAAGTATATACACACACATTTATATATGGCGTTGCCTTATACATAATTATTTATCCATTTATATTTTTATATATAAGGCTACACAGGCAAGGCCAAAAGAGGTATTTCTTAAGTTTTTTTGTACTTGATTTTACAACCTTAATTTTTTGGACACGCATTTTTTTATGAAACAATCAATTGCATAGTTCTAAAAGTTGAGAAATTAGGTAGGACATAAAGATAAGGAAATCCAGATATAAATCTCACTTACTGGAAAAAAAGACGAAGAGAAGAGAAGAGAAGAGAAGAGAAGAGAAGAGAAGAGAAGAGAAGAGAAGAGAAGAGAAGAATAAAGCTAAATAAAATTATGTTTATTGTTTATCAGCCAATGCATCTAAAAGCTCCCTAAATTCTCTCAGACATTTCCCACATGGACACAGAACATGCACATGGTCTTCACAGAAGAAATACACACACACACACTCTGAATCAGAAACAGCTCCCAGTTCTGAGAGATGTAGAGAGGCTACATTTCCTTGTATCAAGCACTGTGACTGAGATGGAAATGGGTGTAAAACCATTTCATAAAGTAGCAGAAATTCAGTCAAAATCATAATACTGATGAATAACCAATAAAACCACAGAACAAATATCCTATAGAAAAAAATCAGGGCTTTGAAGACAGAATAGAGTTCCTAGGCTGAGAGTAAAACCAAGCCTGTCGGCAGAGGTTGCAAGACAGGCTAGAAGGACAACCTAGGACATGGCTTTAGTCCCTTGGCTGCTATGTTCCCCTTCCACATTGTTGCACAAGCCATGGGAACTGCTGCCTCACACACAATGGGAAATTGGCACTCTTGGAGATGGCAGCCATGGCTCCCTGGGCTCTCTCTGCCTACACTTGTGCCCAGAGATTTCTGCCTCTCAGGTATGATCTTGCAGAATCACGCAGAAGTCTACTCCCAAACTGCCAAAGCACAACTTGGGCTATCAATGTACTAACATTCAAATTTGTATTGCTGTGTACAAATATGCAGAGCTGAAAATGCCACTGGCTCAGCAGCAGATCTGCACACAGGTAAAGTCAGACCCGCTGTGGAAACACCAGTCTGTGAAAGAGAATACGAGACAAGCAGTTGAGAAAAGGATTAACTCAGGTCCATATTGGTACAACAAATGAGACCCATGGTCTCCTGTAAAACAAGGAAAGCAGTAGCCCCCTGTATCACGGGGAGGCCAGGGATATTTCAGTACGCAGAGATATTCTGGTGCCAGAAGACTAAAGGAAAGACTGAGATTTAAGGACACAATTCTCTTCCACTTAGCTTGATGTCTTAGGAAGGCACAATAAAGCTTCAAGGCACAGCAAGCAGGTGAATGAGAACATTTCCAGGTTTGCAGCAATGGGGCAGGGGCCAAGCAGGGTAAGGCAAGCCCAGGCTAGAGAACAAGAAAAGAATGAGGACTTGCTAAGACATCTCTCTGAAATCTGATTCCCCTCTGTCCCTCCAAAATATAAATTATTTTATCCTGTCTTTGTTGCATTCAGCAGTGCTCTTGCTTGAGGGAGTAAGGTCAGGAAGAGCAAATGGCAGCTAGAGCTGGGGTTTTTTTTAGTAAACACTCTGAAATTGTATCTCTCTCATGTGTGTCACTGTGGCATCACGTGTCACACAGGAGTAAGCCTTTATGGCATTAGTGATGCTTTGTAAGGGAACTTTGTGATGCTTCTGTAAGGGAAAAAAAAAACCACAAACAAAAACATCAAACAAACAAACAAAAAAACCCCACAACAAAAAAAGACAAATCAAACAAAATACATGTAAACTGTAAAAGTAGAAACTTATTGATGAAATTCTGCCTAAAGTTACAGTACAGAAAATTTATGTAAATAAATCAACAGAATAATTCCTCTAAACAGCAAAATATAGCTTAGCTCCACCCCAAACCAGGACACAAGACCTTTCAGTTCTGTTACAAGTTATCTCCTTAGAGTTAAAAATGTATAACAAGCTATTGAAGGTCTATAGATTATTTTCTTTGAATTAAAACTCATGTAAAGTAGTAAGCAATAATAATTTCACTTTAGTAAAGGTTTTCACGTAGATGAAACATGACAAGCTTTACAAAATAACACAGCTATAGATTTTGTGTACTACAACAATATCATAAATGTGTAAGTCAATTAAGCTGGCCTGCTGACACGTCACCTAGTCATGCTGTTTGCTGATCGCAGGTGACAAACAGCAACATCCCTTCCCTTTCCAGTTCTAACCCTCCCCTTCCCGGTATTCCCCTCCCTTTCCTCCGCCCTCAGTTCATGTGCAGTGCAGTAAAATACTTCGCCCGTTAGGGACTTCTCTTTTCTTACTCCCAATATTGAAAACACTTACTCAGACACACCTTCAACCTGGATTTCCACACACCCCCCTTTAAAACTCAGTATGCATAGTTACGGTTCTGCAGACATCGTTTTCAGCATTAAAGCTCTCTGTGGAAAGCTGCATCATGGTATACATACTGTCATGACAACAGCTGGTCTCTAATACACCCTGGGTCCTTTCATTACATTCAAGACATACTTACCCTTAGCAAAAAAAAAAAAAAGATTATTTTTTTTTAATTGCTATTACAGGACTGAAATCTGTAGGCCTTATAACTTGAAAACATTCATGAAAGAAAATGTACATTTTCCCATGGCACTAAATGATGGACATTGAAAAAGCTGGATTCTGAGAAAGCTATAGCTCTCTTTAACGTGCTGTGAATCACATACTGTGGGTTTCCCCGGGTGATTCAAGTTTTGGGTTGGTTTTTTTTTTTAATCGCTTAGATTTAATAGGAAAAAAAAATTGCCATGGCTCATAAACCTACGGCAAAGCAAACGTACCAAAGTCCCCCCAGCTGCTAGAAAAGGTCAAGGGAGTCTCCTAAAGAGCTTTAAAGACATGGGAGGTTAATTAAAGCCGGGCAGGAAGATATTAGATACACAAAAAATGAAAGTCCAGAAATATGTCTTGGTTTTATTTTAAATTTAGTATTTGGCCAACAGGCCAGAGCTTGTCTGGTTTACGTTGTCCAAAGTTAAACATGTGCACAGTACCACCTTCTTGAAGAAACTCTGTTAGCAAAATAATAATAGTAATAATAAATAATAATAATACCACTACAGTTGAAAACTACCAGATTTGCAATATTAACAGAAGTCTCTGGGTGGCATTGCTACAACAAATTCACTAATCTTATAGTAAGAAAATTAATATATACTACTGCATGCTAAAGTTTTTAGAATTAAAAGTATCTACTCTAAGGATGATACAATAATCCCCGTCTTCCTGAAGCTGTATAATGATTTTAGCCTAACTGAGATCTTCACTTCCTGTGATACTCAAGTTACATTACTATCCTCTTCAAAGGCCACGAGACAAGTCAGAAGTCCCCGCAGTGATGTGCCACATTGACTCTATCACATCACCCTCGCTGCCCTTGTGCCAGCCTCATTAACCCCAGGGGAATCTATTAAGCGAGGTATCATGGCTGGCAAGGGGCCATCCACCTGTTCACGCATTTGGCGCACCCTGTTTCGGGATTTATTTGCAGCATTCTCTCCTTGAAGACACAGTTAGGTGCACTTGTAAATACTCTGCCATGATGCTTCAGGACTCCATTTTCCCCAACCATTTTAAAACTAGGACTGAGAAAACCAAGATTTTCTTCAGTAAGTTCTGTGCCTCATTGGTATCAATTCAGTGTAATTCTTGAGTCCTCATTTTAAAATTCCCATTATAATATAAATATCTTCATGAATAATAAATTCATTCAGAACAACTTCAGGAAAAGCAGCATTACTCTGTGTTGGAAAAAAAGAGAAGAAAAACAGCATGCCAGAGCCTGTTGTATCTTTTACGATTCACTTTTGTTTAAAATTTTTTCCTTAAATTTCCAATCACAAGTCTTATCAAGGTCTTTCAGTGTACTCTCTCTTTAGAGAAATGCATTAAACACACCCTTCCTGGTAAGTCACTGCAGATGAAAGGAAAAAAGGCACCACAGCTCAAGCAAAGTAAGGAAATTAAGGGCAAATACTATCCCACAGTTTCCAACAAAAGAAAAAAAAAAGAGAAAAAAAACCAAAAAGGACTCCATCATGACAATTCAGCCAAAGAATGGCTGTACTACTTCTGAAACCAATCACAATTCACCCCTGCTTATCTGAAAGGGGATGAGGCTTAGTTTGTCAACAATTTAACTTGTTTTTCTAGAACTCATTCAAGGCATGTGTTGCTCAGGATTCGTGCACAATGACTCCATGTTTTAAATAATTTTGAGCAGTAAAGTTTTGAAAAAAAAATAAGAAGTAAATAACAGGGAAAAACAGTTACAGTTACAAACGTGTGTGTCAATCTAAGGAATCATATACAGTTTGGTTTTTTTTTTCCTCAAGTGAGGTTCTGAAAACTCAGCTGCAAACAGACTTCTAGTTCAGGCATCAGGGCTTGTCCAGTTTTTATTACAGTAGAGAGAAACCCATGCTACACCTGAAAAAGCTACCTCCTGCACTCCTCAGACTGCAGTGCTGTGAAGCTCCACCACAACTATGGTGGTTCTATTTCTGGTACATAGTGTTTAAAGTCATACAAATGCAAGTTATTCTTTACATATTTGTAAAGTCATTCTTTACGTATTTGTACTTAATGTACATTACTGTACATTACATAATGACCACAAGTCATTTTAACATATTTGTACCTACTTTGGACCAAATTATTCCACTATGCTAGCATAGCACTGTTGCAAAACAGGCCAGAATGGGCCTTTCCCAATGGGTATATTCCTGTTGGATGCATTAACCATGAAATCATTAAAAGTGCTGTTTCTTTTGGGAAAGACAAGGAAAGACAAGGCAAGCAAATCATAAACCAAAAAACTCATTTAACAAATATAGTAAGCATAGCAAATATTTTTTCACTTCTCTTACAGGAAAAACTCATTCTAGGAGGTAGAAGTACACCAGCAAAAACAATATGCTAATTATACTCATCTCAAAAGCTGAGCATAAACATCTGACCTGATACTTGCTATAAGGCCCATGGCAGAATCTGAACACTTTGAAGACAGCAGCTCAGAGCAAAGCAGAGAAGGCCGGCCCATTACAGGCCACTTTTCCAAAACTTGTCATTCCAGACACGTGCTTTCTGTATGCAATGGTATGTTGGCAGATCTGCTTCCAGGACCATATACCTCCTTAGCCGTATAATCCTGACCGCTTAGACAGGTTGCCTTGCAGAAGTGTATCACTAAGTTGACCGTGCCTTGCCCATGCTGCAGAGCTCACTTCCCCAGGAAGTTTGGGGAGAGTCCCACAGGGAGATGCCATAGGATGCCTGTTGCCTAGGCTGGGCACCCAGATTCCCTGTAGGATGCAAAGCCAGAAGCACTCAATATAGTTACAGACTCCGGTCAATACTCTGGGCATTCATTAACTCTTTCTACATGGCTTCTAAAGTTGCCCCTTCTTCAGCATGCATTTCAGGGGCAGAGAAAATTATTATTAATGCTTCTTACAATAGTAGAGCTTAAAGGTAGAAGAGCATTGCATTTTAGTCCCAGGGTTATGGTTATGTATAAGGAGCAAGAAAACACCCAAGTAATCTGACCCTAAGATACCAAGCATATATATGCTCCACCAGGATGATTTAGAGGACAGGAAGACAGACTTCTGTAATTTTTATACCAGAAAGACAAACTACTGTATTAAGAACCTTAGTGAAATGGGCAAACAAGAAAAAAGCAACTCCCTAACATTTAAACCTCACAGAAAGAGATAAATCTGTTCTAAAGAAAATTAAAAGCCAAGTCAATCCAAGCCCAATGTCCCAATGAAATTCCTGGTCCACCTGTTACTGAAATTACAACATAGCTGGCATGTCCCATTCTTTCAGCTATATGGTACAAACATCCAGATGTCAAAGCTAAGTAGTGTCATGGATGTAACAGATCTAATGTTCTTTGCTTCCAGAAGGCTCTAATAATCAAAATAGAGTATACCAGAAGCGGACTGGATGCAACATATGCAAAAAAAAGTTCAACAACAAAAAGATGGCATCAGTTGACACCATTTCATGCTTCGCTATAAAATGAAAGGATTAGGACAGATAGGTCTGTTACAATATTCAGTAATGCATTTTAATGAAAAAGACATTGCATGTAGCCCTTACAGCACACATTTATACTAGGGCTGTATACACCACTGATTTTAGTAATAGAAAATTAAGAATATGTGGACATCATAACTGGGAAATTAAAGAATAAGTATTTATAGCAGCTAATGTCTAATCTTTAATAAAGTTGAAAATTAAAAATATTTCTTATAAAAATTAAGATTTTTTAATATAGATAATACATTGAAAAATATAGGTATTTGGGTAATTAGTAATTACTGTACAGTTTCTAAAATAGGGATCCAGGAAGATATAAGAAAATAAAACACCATTTCTTCCTGCCAAGGAAAAAAATAAAAGCAATCGTTTAGGCAGGGTTAGCTAATGCAATCCAGTCTTCTATAAAAGAAAAGACGGAGTTACAACTTTGCCCAGCATGATTAAATCAGCAACCACAAACTAAAAGATTCCTCTTTTAAGACTTACCACACTACATTTGGTTCCCCTTTGGAAACATGAAAAGGTGTCAGATCTCCATCTGCAGTTCAGAGCTCATTTTTGCTTATGGGGAAGGGGGAAACAACAAAAAGACAAAAACCAACCTCAAAAATAAGTTCCCTTTCAAGATCCAGTACTCCGGAGGTCTCTTTAGACCACAAACAAGGCAGCTGCCTTCCTTCTACTATCCAACACAACACAGTCCTGAAACTTTTCTTTCCTTACAAAGAGAACTGCAGAGGCCAAGAAATTAATACATAGCTCTAGCCTTATCTAGAAGCTCTGCCAGCTCTTCAAGCTCCTCTCCACTTTAAATCATCTGCAATAAAACAAATCCCAAGACTATAAACCTCTTGACATTTTCCAGAAAGTTCACCACCTGTTTATTGGGCCTTCGTTTTTTAAACAACTATTACAGCTTCAGAACAATTTTGGAAGTAATGAGGCAAGTCTGTAAGTAATTTATTTATTATTAATGGGAAAAACAGAAAATAAAGCATACTTAAAGTATATGTTTCTTGTCTTTAAACGAGTGAACTTGAACTTCTTTCTTAAGCCTACTGTAAACTTCTTTTCTTCTACCCAAGTCCTCACATCTTTCACTGGTTCTGTCATGAGGCACAAAGTGACTGCCTCCGCGAGTTGCAGATTGCTCTCCAGGCAAGGCAAGTGCAGTCACAGCAACTGCCCTGCCCTGCTTTCCTGCCCTGCTTTCACAATCCGCTCTGACCTCCAAAGTCTCAAGGTTTAAAATCCAGCCTGCATTCCTCTTTTCTTTGCCCTGCCAGAGCTTCCCCAGCTAGAAGTACACTTTTCTGCATTCTTATGTGTGTGCATATGTCTATTACTGGGATAATTAAAGGGAATTTAGGTTCTGACTGTCTGTGCCCTCAGGGAAGAGACAGTAACATCTGCTGCAATGACTACTTATTTCTTATTTTTCTGAACAAGGGTTTTGAATTGTTTATGCTTCATTGTTCAAACACAGACATTGCATACAAATACAAGAAGGTGTAAGGGAAGAAAAGATTGAACCCCCACCTAGATGAAAGTGGTTTCAGCGCTACGAGCAGAGTTTTTATATACTCAGAATCACTTGTGAGTTCTACAGAAATTATGCAGTGACAAGGTATAAGCCATGATACACAATTACAGCTCCTTTGAGTTTTCTTTCTCTCATACACAGACACAGCATGAAACTAGAGCCCCAGACCATTCCAGAGAAAAAACAATAAAATCTACTTTGCAAAGTTACACTGGCCAGCTGGAAGAGATCTCATTAACCATACCCTTCCCACTTCTAAGGAAACAAACCCTTGACTCAAACATGGAGTACCTGATGTTGTAATATTCAGTCATTTGAGGATAGCATTGTATTTAAAAATAATAACTAAGTATGATTAACAACAGTTTAAGTTGCCAAGAACTGTGCTTAAAAATTTTCAGTTGCCTGATCTTCTGCACCATATTTGAAACAATAAACGTAAAGTGAATGTCAAGTAAGCCCAGAGTTTGAACAGAATTTCCAAATCCTGGTCTGCTTTAAAGCAAAAGGCCTACCAATCTTTACTAATTGTTCAAATTAGGAACCATGAAAGTATCATGGCAGCAGACTACCATGAAGAAACAAATAAAAATTAAGAAAAAAGAAGGAAAGAGCCAAAACTGAATCACCTGAGTTTTGGGAGCTCAGTTCTAGGGTTTCCCCCATGATACATTTAAATGCAATACAGAATCATGTTTGTCTACTTGCAGATTGCATTCAATTGTCATTCTTACTCCGTTTTGTCATCACATACATCTGTTCCGTTGTAACGGAATATTCATAAGTATCAGCCTGAATGACATCACCTTGACATAAACTAAAACCTGCTGCTGTAAAAACACAGTAGGGATTGCAATCTGCCCTCTCACTGTTTTGATTCTCCACTGTCTCAGCTGTGAGAAAAGGCTGTCCTTGTAGCAATCATTAAGCTTTGTTTTCTTGAAGTTATCAGAAGCAGATATAGCAACCCAGCTCTTCTTGAATTGTGTATACACCTGGTTATGCAACAGATAGCTCAGGGGCAGTGGATGTTTAGTGGAGAAAACAAACATAACAAAGAATTTCCAGAGGGGGGCACCTGGAGAATGACAAGACAGATTTCAGGTGTCATGCTTGTAAGGGAAACCAAGAAGTCACCTCCATTGCATTTCACAGTTAGGATGAGACTTCTGTATATCAGTGAATAGCTTAACATACATTAGAAAGAGGAGCTTAGACAGGAAGCAAAAAAATCTGAGAGATCACTGCATACTACTAAAAAGAATTTACTCTAGCACGCTACATGTGATGGAATGGTTTACAGGTTGTATCACTTCAACTCAAGATTCTTATGTATAAACACAAACACACATTCAGGCAAAGGTCCTGGTAGACAAGGGGGTCCTGGTAGACAGCAAAATGACAATGAGCAAGCAGTGTGCTCTTGTGGCCAGGAAGGCCAACGGAATCCTGGGCTGCATAGGAAAGAGTGTGGCTAGTAGGTCGANTGCCCAGGGAGGTTGTGGAGTCCCCTTCTTTGGAGATTTTCAAGACCCACCTGGATGCAGTCCTGAGTAATGATCTAGGCAATCCTGCTTCAGCAGGGGAGTTGAACTAGATGGTCTCTATGGTCCCTTCCAACTCTAAAAATTCAGTGAAATTCAGTGAAAGGAAGAGGCATCCAGACCAGAAAGATAAAACACATACAAACTACACAGTTTAAAAAAACCCACAACCAAACCCATAATTTTAAAATTAGAGGTGACCAGAAGCCTGACATCAGATTAGAAGCAGATTAAGTGTAGACGAGATGATGTTCAGGTAAGGAGGCACAAGAAGGTATAAAACGTAAAAACACGGGCAGTACAGTGTTAATGAAAGGTGCAGAAGCAAAGACGCAGACAGTTTAAAAAAAATTTCAGGGAATGTTCTTTACCAAGAGCACCATAGTGAGAAAATAGTAAGGCTAAATTCACATGCTTTAAGAGACAGGGAAACCTGGGGGACAGCATATGTACAGAAAGACTATCTTATATAAGATTTAGATAGAGAGCATAGAGAGAAAGACCAGAAAATTATGGGAACACACTGAGGAGAAGACAAAGGGGGAGAGAAAACCTCAGGGAAACACAAGGATTATCATCCTGCACCAGACTTATATTCCTTCTATTTTAATATCCTGTTTGCGTCACTGCCAGTTCAAGACAACCCAGAAAAAAGGTATAAGCAGCCTACTGTAGACAGCAGTGGTATTATCAATCAAATCTTAATATTATGTCTCAATTCAATCTCTAAAAACGAGGAATGGTCTAAACCCAAAACATGTAATTTAAGAGCAGAAAAAGGGGATGGCAGACTACAGAAAGATAATCAATGCAAGAGATCTAAAATAAAATTAAAAAAAAAATATAAGAAGGGTGTGAGAATTCTGGTAAGAAAGAAAAAGCCACCAGTAAATGAAGGAGGATGAACCAAGACAGACTTTCACCCAATTTACAGCATAAATCACCTTGCAGGTCAGCTGGTCCACACTTGAGGGTAGGGACTTATTCAGTGGGATAGGCAGAGATGAACACACTACTATAATAAAGACTCAGCTCTGAAAACTATGCTGTGAAGTTCAGTTTTGTTTTGACGTGTGGAAATACTACTCCCTGCATCATAGAATCATAGAATTGTCTAGGTTGGAAGAGACCCTTGGGATCATCGAGTCCAATCATCTAGCCTACTCTACAAAGTCCTCCCCTACACCATATCCCTCAGCACCGCATCTAAACGGCTCTTAAACACATCCAGGGATGGTGACTCAACCACCTCCCTGGGCAGCCTATTCCAATGCCCGACCGCTCTTTCTGTGAAAAATTCTTTCCTAATGTTCATCTGCCCTTCCCAATACTGGTGAAAAATTTATTTTGCCCTGGGGAGGTTCTGCCAGTCAAAAACCAGTAACCACACTTTAACCAGCACAGAGCTCACACGGCTCTTCCCAGGAAGCACAGCTCCCCAGTCCAGTGATGCAGAGGGACGGCCTGTCTGACTGTATAACACACTTGACATCCTTAGTCGTGCCTTCTCTTCAGAGGGGCTTAACCTTTCGCTTTTTAACACTTACATGCTGGCTTTGGCAACCAGCCACAGAATTCATTTTGAAGGAAATTGTGTTGTATGGTTAGGGGAAACCAATATTTTGTCTCAACATGGACTTCTGTAAAGAAACATGCTAATTTTTTATATGTGTATTGTAGGGAACAGAAGCATAAAGCCAATTGCCTATAGACAGTTATAATAATGCCAATGCCATGTTATTTTTGTGAGAAATATCTATGTTTCAATTAGCAAGACCTTGTTTCTAGAACTGACTGCTTTGTAATGACACGGTCTTATTTATGTTGGCATATGAACGTCCTAAACTTCTTTTGCATTGTTTTAGCATAATGCAATTTCTTAATTCTAGCAATTCTGCCCAAGACTATAGCTCTTAAAATATTTTCTGGTCTGAAGATATTTCATGCAAAACATACAAAGACCAACAAAACAAGTCATATTGTAACACAAAAGACATACAGGGTAAAGCCTGACACTAATCTTGGTAAGAGCCTGGAGCCAGCACTTCAAAGCGGAACACACTGCCCACTCCATCCATTCCCCTACTGCAAAACCAAAAAGATGATCACAGGTCAAAAAAAAAAAAAAAAGTGACAAGCAAGAAAAAGACAAGGAAAAACCACAACCCCACGAACAACAGAATAGCACTTCTCTTTGTAGAAATTATTTTTGTTCTAAAGGGCACTGTGAAATTCCAGGTATTCGTCATTATTAACAACTACTTTAGACAAATTACTGTAGAGCTAGTTGTAAAATGGTGAGCTCCTAATTCTCAGAAATGGTAAAGAAGAACCGCATTTCTTTGTCCAGAAAAACTTCAGCACAAAAGCTGAAGTGAGCATTGTAAGTGGAAAGACAAACTTATGACAAGTCAAAGTGCAGTCTCACCTGAATGTGACAAATTACCATGTAACAAGGGAGTATCTACCACGATCAGCCACGCAAACAAAATCAGGTGCTATTCAATGTCCTACAGTCTTGTCAATAGCAAACGAGTGGTACCGCAAAAGGGGGGCAGGAAAGAAAGCACATAAAAAAAAAAAAATCACTTTGAAGAATCACCTATTGCACTTCTCCACTGTATGCCAGGCTGTGACCACTGTGCAGCCACCAGCTCCTTGAAGAGCTGGGCACAAAAGGACGACTCCAAGGCAAGTTAAAAAGGGATGACTTTCAGCTCCTTAGCCATGCAATGCTAACTAGCCATAGACATGCTCTTCCTCGTCAGTCAACACCTGTTAGCTTTGGACATGTTGCAATGCAGCCCCTGAACAGGGAAAAGCACTGAATTCTAATGAACCAGTGTGGAGACTATGCATCTAGAACTTAAAACTTAAGCAAAACCAAATTTACAGTGTGCCAGATGACTTAGAAACAATGGATTGTTAAGCTTTTCATTAATGCCTTTTCCAAGGGGTAGATCAGTAAAATACTCACACTGACAACTGTCAATAGAAGGGTCAGAGTATACCTTAAACATTTTATGAAAAAAATTAAAATACTGTCTAGTGGAAAAATAATAAAATAGAAAAAAAATCAATGTAATATTTTTTCTTCTCTTTTTTTTAAACACACCAAAACTTCTAGAAGATGACAGACCTTCAGCTGCTTAGAAGCTTTATTTCTTGGTTGCTGATCTGTTTAACATATTCCAGTTTGGATGGTTTCCAAACTGGTTTCCATCCAGTTTGGATGGACTTGTCATTAAAAATGCCCATCTCCATTAAAACTACATCTCTTTTGAAGACAAAGGGAAAAAAAAAAAAAAAAACCAACCCAGATTTTAATTCTATATACCTGCTGTGTACAGCTAGTGGAATGTGGCAGGAGCCTCTCACTCATTCTGCTGCTTCGTTAATAACCAGGAAATTTGACATGCTCCAAACTTCCACATCAGGGCAACAGGGAAGAAATCAGCCATGGAAAGACTATGGAAAGGCTCATAGGACATGTCTGTGCAGCTCACTAGCCATTGCAGCCACTGCTGATTTTCGATTACCAGATAGTTATTAAAATTATTAACATTCTATGATGGTCCAGCACTTGTCTAGGATGCCAAAAGAACTGTAAATTGATGCTTGCTTTAAAACATGATCACTTCTGCCAAAAAAAAAAACAACCCAAAAAGTTAGCCAGTATGCAAGTCCTTTGCTTAGAGAATTCAGTTCCTGCCATACCCTGTTTTTTATGGGAACAGATACCAAAGACACTGGGTGATCCAGGGAAACGGTAAGGGGACAGTAAGCTTCAACCTTAAAAGCCATAATTTTAAAAATTAACTGTAAGCAGTTGAAAGTCGCCATTCCCCAGACACCACATAGTCTCCTATACACAACTAAAGGCAAACCTGATTAAATTAAAAAAATATAGAACTTGTGGAAGAATTCTTTTCCTCCATAAAACTAGCTGGTTCTTGGCCAGGTAATGCAAGCAATCTCGTAGTCCTATCATCTAGACAAATCCAAGTTGCAATACCTGGTAATCAACTGTCATCGCTGATGAATTATCTTTATTTAAAGAAAAACCCAAAAGAGGATAGGGCATGGAAAGCAATACACCTCAATCCCACTGTGGAAGATGGTAGGAGATCTTTAAATACTGTTTTTGAAAACCATTGGAAAAAGAAGGACAAAACAATAAAAACTGAGCAGCTTAGTAGACTACTATTAGTTTAAACGGTAGCTTGCAATGAGATTAGGGGAAAGAGAAGAGAGTACAAATGAAAACAAATTCATACACCATGTATCTTTCTTCATTCAGCCCGCACGTTATTTCCTCTTGGCACATGTTAAGTCCATGCACTCCATATACAAACCACACGATAAAATGAGCAGAGAAATGTACTGGGTCTATATTACTTACACAAACATCAAGTGAGGGAATTCTGTGGTGGTTAGGCAATAAGGTTAAGAAAACATATTTCTTAGGATTTCCAAACCAAGGAATCAAAAAATAACTATGCTATTTTTCTTTTCTGGTTAACCTCAAGTGAAAATGAAGGGTCTATGTTCATTTCTTCTATGGATTGAGACATGTTATTTTTGAGCATGTTTATTCAAAAGATTGTAACTTCTTTACAGCACAGCACGTATTTAAAATATCACGAAATACAGCTTCTAAAATTATGTCCACTGATGCTTTTCTGTTGAGACAGCACAACCTTAAATTCCAATTACTTTATGGGAGCATAAAAGAATGAGATTTGCCCCAAAGCAGATGATCTCAGCTGTACCCTGAACATCAATTAAGTCAAGCTCACAACTGCACTTTATTTCTGATAGAAAAGCCTAAGAAATTTGACTTTATGCAGGTAAACTGCAGGACAGTCAATACTTAAAACTTCACATCTGAAACTGGGTTGCGTCATTTTTTTTCCCAGCTTACTCTCACACGCTGCTAAGCAGTTGGGATGGCCTCCTCAGTTCTACTTCATGGATGGAGTCTGCCTATAGCACGAGTCTTCAGCTGAGTGTGTGAGTTTTGACAGGTCTGACAGTGTCAAAAGTTCAGCAAATGTGCAGGGGGGAAATCAGGTGCCACTATAACTATTTTTACACCTTTATTTAAAAAAAAAAAAAAAAAAATCAGTAATAAAACATTAGCTCCTTCTACCACAGAGGTTCTGTAGAGAGGGTGGCTAAATGCTTTGAAACTTATGGAAATATTTAGACAAACGTTACACTACTCAACTGATTTGCTTTGGTTTTTGCATAAGAAAAGTTCAAGTTTTATAACAGTCATTGTTTCTCATAGGCATCTTCTTTTTCTAAACACTGTTTGTCTATGATTTACCCCTCACTGTTCCTACCCAGGGGAAATTTGGTTTCCACAGCCTTGCCTAACTATTTAGGTTAAACACTTCTCTGTACTATATTAAGAGAGAGTGTTTTCCAAGAAGCTGACCATCAGTAAACCCTAACACACTTTACAGAGCTAATTTTTCATATCTACACACACATAAAAGCATATCCAGATACAATTTAATAAAAGTGAAAATTGTAAGGCTCTATCTTTACTGACCAGTTTATTTCAGCCCTTTTTCTTTCTTAACTCTTAAGTTATTGCAAGCATAAATATACTTACACATTGGAAACATATGCAAAGACCAATAATCTCACACTATGAGTCTCTGTGTGTCTATTCTGTTACCTGCACCTTGTTTTCTTGCACCCAATTCTATAAGTTGCACACGATTTATAAGCTCTTGACTCTAACGCCTCTATAGGACTTATGCTACCATAGCTGATGAATCTGCAGTACATGCATGTAACATACGCAGACAGATTTATTTAAAAAAAAAAAAAAAGCCTGAATTTCAACAGACAGTATACCTTTGCACATCTGGAGGCAGATTCCTCCTTGGAGAGAAATACTTAAAAGAGGGACTATGCTTCATCACAGTCAGTCCCACCATATAGAACACTGAACTGCATGCTACCAGGCTGGTCTTGTGAATCCATCCCATACTTAGAGGTCTGCTTTTATATAAATCTGATTTCTGTGATAGCTCCTACCAACTTTAAGTAAGGAGAAAATGAGATTTCCAGCTTCTGAGGAAGACAGAAAGTGCTTCATTCTAGTCTAGGTAAGACCAATGACAACAGATTATACAGTAGACTTTCTTATTTATTATAATTATTTATTATAGTTTCTGGAAGAGAGAAAAGGTGTGTTATACATTCCTAACATTATTTATGCAGATAAATGTATTACAATGTGTTTATTACTACTGTGTATGAGAGACATAAAATGAAAGAGATTTTTAGGTCATGTCAAAAATCCTTTGAAAGTACATGCACTTTCCCTGCTTCTCTAACTTCTCTTTCCTCCTCCACCAGCAAACAAAGCATTGGAGTAAAGGTTCTCAACTGGTGGGAGATATTTTTGCCATTTGTTATCAGGAAATATATCACGGTCTTTCAGCTAAAACTATTTAGCTGGGAAAATCAGTGATAGAAATAGTATATGCCTCTACAACAGGTAGCTTGACAGGATCATCAGCTAAGTGAGCAGTTTTTGATGGGCAGCGGGAAAGAAAGTTGTTTCAGGAGATACATTCCCTTTCCCTATTTCACCATGACAACTCCTGGGGACTACTTTTTCTTTTTATTAGTTTTTTGCAGCTGTTCATCCATACGCTACACCAGACACTCACTCCATTAGTTTTATTTAATAGTTTACATTCTATCTACCATGACTCTCAAAGGAAGACAAATCAAATAAGTACATCACTATTTTGGCATACCAGAAACTACAAAAAAAGGCTTTAGTTATAAATAAAACAAAGGAGTTGATATCTCTGTAAAGTTAGTACTGAGTTTACAAGCTTTAAAGTACATACTGCTCAATACCATTCAGCCTTGGTTGATGTTCAGCATCCCACAAAGCTTTTAGCTCTGGTGGATCCAACGTTATTATAAGATGCCTTTACAGAATACAGTATTAGTGTAGCATTCAAATTAAAGGTTTCGTAGCTGTTAAGAATTGATTTCAGGACTGCATTGGTTTAGGAGTACTAATAATGTCAAAAGATACAGAGGGCATTTTCCTATAGGCATTCACGAAGTCAGTAAATGCTGCAGGAAGAATACAGAAATTGTTAAATCCTGCCAACTCCTACTGCAGGACTCATTCACAGAATAGCTCTTCTCACAAACACTTTTTTTTTTTCTTTAATACTTTTATACACCCAGTATCATTCTTAACATCTAAATTCAAAGACAAACCTCTCAATCATCTTTTCCTTCGGTCTCCTATCTTCTGTTTTTCCTTAACTAGCAGTCCTGCAACTACAAGTCAATTGCTGTGTGCCCACACCAGTTATGTCACCTAGCTATCAAATATTTTATACTGCATAGCAAATATGTTTCTCCAAGCACTAAGATTCACTGATGATTCACAACGGATTATTGTTGCAAGTATGAATTATAGCTTGTCAGAATATTTTTAAGTGAAGGAAAACTTTTTCAAGATATATCAGTTCACAATAGCTACGGTATGTCATGGGTACATACTCCTTAATGATATAGTCACCACAAAGGTCAGGACGGAGTCTGGCATTCAAAATCTTACTAAATCTCATATTAAAAATCTGAAAATAAATGTTTTTATATAATTGTATTTCCCACATATATTTACAGCAAAAAGCAATTGGTTTTGTTCAGTAAACTCTTTACTGTGACGTTACCTCTGGCTACATCAAAAGATGCAACTGAAACATGAGGCCAGAGGAGGTGTCTGTCCCCAAAAAGCCCTAATGTTGGATGAATTAGATTCAAAAACCAACACATTTTTAAACAACTTTTAGCTCATGGCTCTTGTAACGAGTCTCAATTATTTGCTTTTACAGTTGCATATACCAAAAAAGAAAAAAGGGAGGGTCATGCAGTTAGTTTGTCAAATCAGACAGTTAAATACCAGAATTTTAACTGCCCTACTACTTTAATTTACAACATTGTGTATGCATGTTATGATAAAAATAACATTTTTAACTAAATTATACACACAACATGAATGCTAAGAAAACGAGATATTTTATCAGAATAAATCATACTAGTTAGTCCATCAATAAATGAGAGACAAANAAGATATTTTATCAGAATAAATCATACTAGTTAGTCCATCAATAAATGAGAGACAAAGGTTCCTCCTTCACAATAGACCCATGGTTTGCAGTTCCCAGGTACACATTGTAACTACTTTAGTTCACTCTTGTTGATATTGGAGAAAGGTACAGCTGGCACCATTACTCTTATTAAACCATTAAAATGCCAGAACAGAAATACTTTATGTAGAAAACCCAATATTATTTTCTCTAACACTATGAAAAAAATGGAAAAAAAAAATCTTTTTTCAATTAAAATTCAATAAATCCTAATTCATTGGAACAAAAAAAAATTATACATGTGCTTTCTTAGAAGAACGGGAGGAATGCAATATGTAATATAATACAACTTAATCCCTACATCCTCATAGCTGCAAACTATTTGGAACTCATTCTAAGTCGCAACACTAATGGAAAAATCTCAATTCAAGTAAATAAAAAAATCAGATAAGTTATTCAATGCCTCAGGTTTTTACAGACAATATCCTCCAAGTGTTCTTCAATTTGTTCCAACTGTTCCTTAGCTGTCCATCCCAACACTCAAGATGACAACCACATGTATGAAGAGACTGGCTTGCTGAAGCAAGGAGCTCACAGTGGAGTTCCAGTACAAAAACACTGTATGTATGAGGTGTAAGCAGGGACAAAGCGACCATGGAGGAATTTAGAAACACCACGGGGGCATGTAAGGATTTTGTCAGGTTAAACAAAGTTCAATGGCAATTAAGACTTGTATGGAATGTCAAGGGCAACAAGAGCATCTTCTACTGCTACGATAGTAGTGAAAGGTTGAACAAAGAAAATACAAGCCTGTCGCTGAATTGGGCAGGTGATCTAGTGTCAGCAGACACAGACGGCACTGAGGGACTCAATACTTCCTTTGTTTCAGTCTTCACCATCAAGGTCTCAAAGGCACCTGGTGTTTAGCAAAGGGGTTTAAGAACAATCAGCAGTAGATGCAGCCTGAGTCAGAGATGACTTGCAACATCTCAAACTATACTAATCCATGGCATAAGACAAACTGCATCCATGGACACAGAGATAACCAGCGACTCTTCATCTCTGAGAAGTCACAGGGATGAAGGAAGGTCCTCAGTAACTGCAGGAAAAGAAATATGGGAACTACAGACCAGTTGATTTCATTTAAGTTCCTAGGAATGTGATAGAGTTAATCCTCTTGGAATGCACTTTCCTGGACATACAGAGGAGAAGGTGACTGAGAACAGTCAGCACAGATTTGCCAAGACTAAATCACACTTGACTGACCCAATTGCTTTCTATAATAAAATGATTAGGTTTTAATGACAAGGGGAGAGCATGGGATGTCATTTATCTCAAGGCTTTCAACACTGTCTTACTGCAAGTTAGGATGTTATGGTCTGTCTCTTCAGATGGATAAAGAGCTGGTTGGATGATGAAGCCCAGAGAGTAAATGTTTAATGGACCTGGCCCCACCATGAGGTCAGTAACAAGTGGAGTATCACAAGGGCTGGTCCTAGGACCTGTTCTGTTTAACACCTTAATCAACGACCAGGGGGAGGCAACAGAGCGCAGTCTGTAAAGTTTGCAGATAACACCAAATTCAGAGAAACAGTTGATAATCTTGAGGGCACAGCTGCTGTCCAGAAGGACGTAGATGGGCTGCAGGAATTGGCCAAGAGCAACCTCATGATATTAAGTGAAGACATGGAGAGTCCTGTACCTCTGTAGTGGTTTGGGCTGGGTTGGCCAATGACAAGACAACGGATGCTCTCCCCCACCTCTTGCTCCAAGGAGAGGAAGAAGAGAGACAAAGAGATTTACAAGTTGAGAAAAAACCTAAACTACTTTTATAAAATAATTATAATAAAATTATTAAAAGGCAATAATTAAATATATAAAATATATATAAATATATATACAAAACCTTATAAAGCTCCCAGGAAGATGTCACTGGCAGGCACTGGGAAGGTTCCAGATTGGTCTCAGTGATGAATGGGAACTGGATACCAGAACGGGATCCAGTTGGGGATGGGAATCAAAGGTAGACAAACTAACAGGGTCCTCCTCAGGCATCAGGCATTGAAGACTACTGAAGCCACTGAAGCAGAGTCGTTGAAGAGAAGCCAACCCAACCCCTCGCATCCCTCAGCTTTTATTCTGAGCATGGCAGATGGATAGAATACCTTATTGGTCAGTTTAGATCACCTCAGTTTGGGACTTGTCCACACCTCCCCACAGGTGCAACCCCTCCACAGGGTAAGCAACCAAGTCAGCTGCCCCTGGTTGCCACAGCAACAAGTAAGAGCAAGAGCCTCTCTCACTAAACAGAAAGGTGGCTCTGCCCCATCCCAAACCAAAGCAACCTAGAAAGGAACAATCCCATTCAACAGTACAGGCTGGTTTTAATAAAAGAGGAAAATGAGTCACCGATCTTTACGTGACACATTCAGCACTAAACTGTGAACAAATTTTGCAAGCCTAGTTGTATTTAATTTGAATGGAATACAGTCCAGGTTACTATATAACAGCACTGAATGCTCTTTTTGTTTTCATACCATTATACATTAAAAACAGAGGTTTCCATGAAGAAATTACACAATTCTTAGCTTCAATTCCAGGGCTACAAAGATGATTCGAGGACTGGAGCATCTCCCTTATGAGGAGAGGCTGAGAGAGCTGGGACTCTTTAATCTAGAGAAGAGAAGGCTGAGGGGAGACCTTATTAATGCCTATAAGTATCTCAAGGGCGGACTGAAGGAGGAGGGAACCAGACTCTTTTCAGTAGTTGCCAGTGAGAGGACAAGGGGTAATAGGCACAAGTTGGAACATAAGACGTTCCACTTGAATATGAGGAAAAACTTTTTCACAGTGAGGGTGACGGAGCCCTGGAACAGGCTGCCCAGGGAGGTCGTGGAGTCCCCTTCTTTGGAGATTTTCAAGACCCGCCTGGATGCCGTCCTGAGTAGCATGATCTGACATGCTCTGGGTGGTCCTGCTTTGGCTGGAGAGTTGGACTAGATGATCTCTATGGTCCCTTCCAACTCTAAAAATTCAGTGAAATTCAGTGAAATTACTTCTGGAAAAGTTTTTTGTTCATACCCTTACCTTTGTATGCAATAACTGGGTGCTCAGCTCTGTGGCAGTGGGTATCTTCTGTTGTTGTTGGCTCCAGTATTCCTAATACCCCAAGTCCTGCCAACAGCAGTGAGAGGAGGCAGCTTCCTTTCATGGCGGTCATGCTGTCCTGCCCAGCAGTCACTTCTTTTAACTAGCTACTCTTCTTGCACTCATGTGGGAAAAGCACCTGGAGAATTCAAAGAAATTTACTCAAGCACAAGAGCAAACCATAGAAAAAATTAGACAATTCTTGATGTTTAAAACAAAACAACATTGCTTTCTGTCGGTTTTGTATTTGATTCCTCAAAAGTATGCCATCAGCTGCTCGTCTAATTACTTCATAAATTTATCATCGGTTACTCAATTTAGGAATATTATTTCTTTTATCACCCAGCAGGATTCAAAAACTGTTATTCATTTCCCACCTCTTCTACTCTAAAGTTTCATTTTAGAATGTGGGGGGGGGGAAATAATGTTCTGCAACAGTTTTTATTTTATTTTTTTAGATACAGCAAATGTATCTAAATCTATGTTCCGCGTTCACCTGGATCCACAGCCCCTCGCTCTGCCTTCCTCACAAAGGAGGAAGTGCTTTTATTCCTTTCTAAGTATAAAGTAGGAAAGAATTGCTCCCTCACCTTACTGACTGTTTTGACAAAACAACAGCCCTAGTGCATGTATTTTTTGCCTATCCATAGAGTACGGATAGCACAGCACAGAAAGTGGTAGGACAAGGTTCATCTCAATGCTCTGACAATGTACTTTTTCTTCGCAGGAGGTTCACTGGATCTGACCCTCCCCATTTGCCAAGACTGAGGACAAGACTGCATAATGTAGTTTCTAATGCTGAAGACCCCTTTTCTACTGTAATTAGAAAAAAAATTAACCATGTAATTGTTTTCATTCGGTACCTGAATAAAGTCATCTCCCTAATTTTTTGAAACATACAATAACCGGGCACTTACTTTATAAGTAACAAAATATTCATGGTGTCAATATCACTTTTCCTCCAACCCAATTCCTTTAGCTTTATCATAAAAAACATTTCAAGCAATAATAACCTAATACTGTGACCCAAAAAACTTTTGCCACTAAGCAGCTTTACTGAGTCCCACACAGCTATGAGACATCACTGCCTTTCAGGGGGGGAAGACGGCAGATTTAAGACAACTCCATAATGCCAGAAATGTCATTCTGCTAATTAATGGAGCAATTCCGGAAAAAAATAATCAGCAATATTGACTTTTAATACATTTGTTCTCACTGAACTACAGTAAGATGTTTAATAAGGTGGAAACTTTCTATTTGTGAACAATAAACATCCTAAACACATGAAGCAAAGAGCTATTAAGTAAAAGATACTCCACAGTAAAACCAGTGTGTTTTAAAAGCTACACTCTGAAAACAAAATGGGTAGTAAACATTGCTCCCAAGCATTACTATAGCACCAGCCATCATAAAACGAACTGCTCTTCTCTTGCCACTTTATTTTGCTGCCTTTAGAAGCCTTCCAGCTAAGACCTGGACACATCTAATCCTCATTAATTTAAACTAAAATAAATAGATCAAAGACATAACACACTTGAGCGGTACATAAATTTAATAGTCAATTTTAGTTTCTCTGCTAAATTCTCTTATGTTTCAGAAAAAAAAAGGGGGGGGGGAGAGGGGCAGCTTCTAGGCAGCTAAAGAAATCTTCCTACCTTTCTAGGTAGTCTATTTTATGATGTCATGTTCCAATATGACTCTGTCCCTATAAATTGCTTGTGGCTCACAGCAGGCAGTACCCCCTCAAAAAAGTCCTGTGCACTCATGTATATAGGGGCATAAAGCGTCTGTTTCAATGTTTTGATAGTTCATTTTCTGCAAGGATGACATTTCAAGCATTATGTACTATTCTTATCCAAATTCAACCAGTTTACGTGGGTTATATCATAGCTAATGTATATTAGTAGTTTACAAGGACATTACTAACAGCTAGTTCTAATTCAAGTTTCTGTAAGATTATGCATATGTATTTACAAAGCAAAATGAAGGACAGATACCTCATTACAGACTCCCTAAAGCTGTTTTTCTTGCACAGTACAGCAACAGGTATTCAAACACCTAGGAATATGGTACTTTCATGTTAAAGAAACACAAACTTTATTTCTTTTAATTTGTAAATTCTCAGCAATACCCATAAATGCGGAAATATAATAGAGAGAAATTAAGCAAGAATAAAATGAAACATTTGTACTGGAAGCTCAGCATTCTCTGCTTCTCTGGCTGTAAATGAAGCTCCACGGACTTTATGTAACCAGGCTCCTATATCCCAGGTAAGTTTCAAATAACATTTCTACCCGGGACCCAACAAAAAGAGAATCCTGTATCTCCAGAAAGAAAGAATAGGACCAGCACTCTTCATCCAGATACTAAATCTGTACATATTTATGGATGCCGTGGTTTCCATTACAAGAAGGATACTGACTGTCATAGGACTAGTCCTGGTATTAATAAGGGCTAAGATGTAAATGTTGACAGGTCTGATGTCTTGTATCCTGAAAGTATCAAGAAGATTTCTCCCCACCTTTACCTTGTGCGCAGAACTCAGTAACAGAAGCAAAGACTTCTTCACAACAATACCTTTCCTCAGCCTCTAAATCCCAACAACCATTCAGAAAGACAGGCTACTCGCATGCCACAAATGGTTTCTGACATAGTTGTTTACATGTACAGTCATACTGTACAGTGGGAGAATTTGGGGGCCAAAGAAATTTTCCTACCTATTTAAATTCCTTCTCTTGCTATATGCATCTCACATAAAAATGGAGACAGGAAACACTCCTTTCTCTCAATGAGAATATCCAAAGACAAGGTTAAACTTCAAAGGAGAGATGTGAATGCACTTCCGATAACATATCTCAGAGAAAAACAGTAACAGTTTAAGTTTTTCTCTACCTCAACTTCTACCTGTTTAAATATATTGTGCTATTTTATTAAGTGTAGTAATTGTTTTGGATGTATTAATTTAAATATATTAAATACATTGTGGGGAACTACAAGTAGAAGCTTACTTGCAACTACTCAGAGAAGAGTCTTCAGACACCCTAACCAGACAAGAGAACAGTGAATCGAGGTAGCAGCTGGAAACCTAATCACAAGTTCTTGCATGAGAAAAGGACAAGTTTAAAGTCAGCTGAGCAACTGGGAGAAACAGGAACTCACTATCCATTTCACTACACTATGGTATGCCCAGCAGGAGAAAGAAAAAGGAGTCTGGAGACTGCACCTAATATACTGTTAGGGTTAAAAACAAAACAAAACCCCAAAAAAAACCCACACAAACAAAAAACCCCAAACAAACAAAAAGCCACAAAAAAACCCAAAACACACAACCAAAAAAACCCAACTGCCAGACCCCCAAGAACCAAAACCCATACATCCCCAACACCCCCCCCCCCCC